>OY731403.1:28738649-28929152 GCA_963425845.1 Sphenostylis stenocarpa
ATTTAATAATATAAATCAATACATTATTTTAAGAAATTATAATTTAGAACAATAATAAAATTTACATAATAATAAATAATAACAAATATATATATATATATATATATATATATATATATTATTTCAATTTAATAATATAAATCAATACATTATTTTAAGAAATTATAATTTAGAACAATAATAAAATTTACATAATAATAAATAATAACAAATATATATATATATATATATATATGTATATATATATATAAATAACGTTAAACTTATAAAATTTATATTTTTTATATTGTAAAATTCAAATACCTATATCTTTTTTATTTGATAAAACTTCATATTATTCTTGGTTGAGTAATTCTTATATCTTTAATTCAAGTAATAAGGATAAATATAATCGAGTGCTTAGGATAAATAAGGAGAACAGGAGAGAAAATTATATTTTAGGAAGGAGAATATTTTCCGTGAGAATGAAACTTTTTTAATTCTCTTTTTAAAATTTTTAACTTTATATATTATCTTTATAATTAATTTTATTACAATAAAAAATTGTTTTTTTATTAATTAGGCGGACCAGTAGGGATGACAATTAAACTCGTACCCGTGGGGACCGACCCGTCCCCGCCCCGAGTTTGACGGGAAACCCCGAGTTGACCGGGGCGGGGTCGGGTTCGGGTTTTCCCGCTTTAAAAGTCGGGCGGGGCGGGATGGGTAATGCAATCCCGCCCGACCCCGCCCGTCCCGCCGTCCCGCCCCAACTTTATATTTAAATTTAAATTTTAAAATATTAATATTTTAAAAGTATTTCATTTTCTTTTTCTATTACATATAAGGTTATTTTTTTATATTTCACCAATTTTTATTTTTCTTCTACCCACTTTTTAATTTTTTTTATCTTTCTCAATCTTTTATATCAATTAATTTATTATATTATTATCTCCCTTATCTTTCAGTTTTTCACATTTTCTTAGTCTCTCCCATCAATTTGTTTTTTTTTCAATCTTTTCAACCAATTTGATGAACACAAAGTTAATCTTTTTTCTTTATCTTTTTCTAAATATTTTACATCAATATTAGTAGTAACTAATATTAGTTTATTTATAATTTATATTTATTATGCCATATTTTTTTATCTTATTATGCTTATTTATCATATATCAAATTTTATCTTAATAAAATAATTGCATTTTAAAGGATTAAAAGAAATTAATAATTTAAACTTTTATTACTTCAAACTAATTAAATAAGAATTAACTTATTAAATATTTTCTTATAAACTATATATTGACAACTTAAAAATGAATTAACTTATATGTATAATTAAATATTTGAATACAGTATTATAATAATAATGTTATAAATATTCAAATATTTGAATACAAGTGTTATAATAATAATAATAATAATAATAATAATGTTATAAATATTATATATATATATATATATATATATAAATAAAATATAATTAAATATTTCTTTTACATATATATTTTAATATAAATATAATAAATTAAAATGTATATTTAATTAATAATAACTATAAATTATAAATATTTATTTATATATAAAAATACATAGTAAAATTAATTTATTATAAATATAATTATCTTTTTAAAAATAATATAAATTGGAGACGGGCAGGGCGGGAACCCGAAACCCAGCGGTGACGGGGATGGGGACTTAATTCCTAACCCCGGCGGGGATCGGGGACGAGGATGGTTAAAAAAGTCGGGGGCGGGGACGGGGGAGGCAAATCCCGCCCCCGCTCCGCCTCGTTGCCATGCCCAGCGGACCGCGGGCTGGCCCATCCCATCTCAAGGGTTGGCCCGACGGGTTGACAGACTTAGCGGGACACACCATAGCGGGCTGGTGGGCCGAAAACGAACCCGCCTGCCTTATCGTTTTGCCATCCCTACTTAGATATGATCTTTTTATACAATCTTACACACTGAGCACTCGTTATGATGCGTTGAAAGGTTACCCACGACTTTACCACTCTCACCACTCTCACCTCGTTGCATTCTGCATTTCATTACATCCTCAACACTGTGCTGTGTGGGCAAGAACTAGAGCAAGCTCATTGAATGGTTGCTAATTTTATGATTCGAACGTTAACTGCATCAATCACAGACCATAAAAGTACCCAAATTCGATTGGGTTCTCTGCTGCAACACAAACACAATGCTTTTCTTTTATTCTTCAATTCCTTCACTTCAAGCACCTCTACTGCTTCTGAATCAGAAGGAAACCACCACAAAGGTGACGCATTTACCGTGTCTTACCTCATCAACTCGTGTGGGGTATCCCCAACACTGGCCAGAAAACTCTCCCACAGGGTCAATTTGAAAACCCCAGATGGCCCAAATGCTGTGATTGATCTTCTCAGCAACTATGGGTTCTCCAAGTCCCAGCTTGCAAAACTTGTGGAGATTCATCCCACATTGCTTTCTACAAATGCTGAGAATACCCTTTTGCCTAAACTCAAGTTCTTCCGTTCTATTGGGGTTTCGGACACTGACATGCCTAAGATCCTAATTGCTAGCCGTCTTATGTTGTTCAGAAGCTTGGAAAAATGTCTCATTCCACGTTATGAGATACTAAGGAGTGTTCTTCGTGACGATGGGGAAGTTGTTAGGGCTTTGAAAAATGCCCCATTTGGTTTTATATATAGTGGCATCACGAAACACATGGTTCCGAACGTTGTGGTTCTGAGGCAATGTGGTGTGCCCCAAGCTTCCATCTCTTACCTGATGATGTATGCTGGGACTCTAGCCTACCGGGATCATTCCAAATTTGTGGAAGCTGTTAACACTGCCAAGGAATTTGGGTTTAATCCTTTGAGAACAAATTTTATTGTGGCTATTGGAATGCTTGTAACTAAGAGCAAAGAAGTGTGGGAATCAAGGTTTGAGATTTATCAGAGGTGTGGATGGAACCGCGAAATGGCCCTTCGAGCATTTAGAAAGTTTCCCAGTTTAATGAATTTTTCAGAGGCGACATTTACTGGAAAGATGAGTTTCCTAGTAAAGGATATGGGTTGGCCACCAGCAGCTATTGCTGAATATCCTCAAGTTGTAGCGTACAACCTGGAGAAGAGGATAATACCTAGATTCTCGGTAATAAAAATCTTGAAATCAAAAGGTCTTCTTCAGAACATGCACCTTAGTTCCATTATTTGCACAACTGAGGAAAAATTCTTGAAGAAATTTGTCATCAATTTTCAGAAAGCTTTGCCCCTCTTACCAGATGTCTACACAGGTGTGATCAATCATTCAAATGTAATGTAGTCTTTGAATGTTTTTATGTCTATGGTTCTTTCTAGCTTCCAACATTTTATTTTCAATACTTAATTGGACCTTGAGTTTTTCCTGCTTTCACTTTATTTGCCATTTGAGTTCTATAGCTCTTGGGTGGTGGGACTTTCTGTCTAATTTTGATACTGAGTATATAAACAAGTATACAAATCCAATTACTAGTGATTTACAATTTCAGTAGCTTGGTTTATTTATTTCTGTTGAAACCACAAGAACATTAAAACAATAATGCCTAAGTTTTGTAGGCCGGGCATCATTCTGATGACTTTTATCTTTACAGCAGTATTTTTGTTATACATATGTTAATCTATTATGGAAACATCTCTTCCATTTCTGTGATATGTTTTTGTTTTGATATTACCATGTGAAAGGGATCAATAACAAAATTTATTTCAATGGAATCAAACTGTGTTTACTATTAATTGTGCTATCATTACCATTTTTTACTGAATGAATTCTGTTATGGTGTTTGTTTTACAAGTTTATGATGTATCCCCTTCAGCTTAAAATTGTCACTATAACTTATTAGTGCAAACTGCTATATAGAGTAATGGATTGGATATGTATCAATTACTGGTAATATTTACGAATTTGACCAGACCAGAGTGTAGTTATTTAAACAGTTTTAATTAGAAATTATTTAGAATAGATAGGTGGTTACAGTTATTAAAGTAGGAATTAGCTTAAGTAGGAGTAGAGGGTAGAAACGTTGGCATTCTGTTTTGCTTTTATTTGAGAACTGAATATTAGGATCTTCATTAGTACTGGCTGTATTCATAAAACTAGAATAACATAAACTCTGGTGACATTTCAGCCCCTTATTCCTTCATTTCCTGCTTCAATGTTTGTCCATTGAGCTTTTCTGCCCATTCTTCTTCCATTGTTATTCAACTACTCAGTGAAAATGTTAGGAGCCCGAATAGACAAGTGGGCTTAGATGCATAATTAGTGCAACAAAATCATATGAGGCCCAAGCCCATTGTGTGGAAAGTCTACGAGAGGAGAAATAAAAAGAATAGAGAAGGATAAGGTGGCAGGGAGGTGGTGTGTGAATGTGCTGGCAGTACAGTGCGGGAGAAGGTGGGCCAGGATCGTTTCAGTTATATTAGACGTGAGGAAGTGAAAGGGATGTTTGTGGAATGATAATGGAGTTTGTTAGAAATAGAGAGCTCTAGCTCTCTGTTAGGAGCCTAACTATGGGGCAGGAGAATATGTTTTCTCTCGTATTTCATTTTGATATTCATCAATAATATAGTGTTACTCTTCTATTATTTGCTCTTCACTCATATTTATTTGTGATTCTGTTTTGGTTCCTTATTGGTCCGACCTGCCAAATATGTTGGGGGACAAGCGGGTAAGGAGGTAAGCAAAGGCGGATGCCACCGAGAAGGAAGAACAATAAGGGAGATGTGGAAGCTAAGGTGAACTTGTTGGAGGCAGATTTGAATGCTCTCAAAATCACAGTTGTATCAATGCAAACCCAGACAGTAAAGAACCCAGCACTAACCATGGAGAAATTGAATTTCCTAATGTGAAATCAAAAGGGTGGCAACTGGGGAAAAGACGAGTCTAGTGGCATGGAGGATGAAGGAGGACTGAAGAAGAAAATTGTTTCCCTAAAGAAATCCTCCATGGGGAAAAGGATCATCCGGTTTAAAAATGAAGAAGTTGAAAGGTGAAGCACTTAATGAGTTTTGCAAATCAATTAAGAAGATTGACTTAGTACTTGACATGTCTTGGCTAACCATGTTAGGACCAAGATAGTTGATTGGGCGAAGTAGAAGATGGAGGGAGATTCAGTGGGAATTTAAAAGGAGACAAATGACCAACCAACATGTATCCCTTCAATGTTTAGTGGATAATTCTAAAATGATAGTATAAGAGCTATTGCTTTCCATAGAGTTGATAACACCAACCCACCTTGGAATTGAAGGCTAGGGGGCCATCTAAATGAGCAAAACATAAGAAGTTGCAAGAGATTTTGGAGGAGTTTGCAGAGGTTTTCAAAGACCCAAAAGGATTATCTCCCAAGGGCACTCTATCACTCTTCTTGAGGGACAAGGCCCTATTAAGGCCATATAGTGTTAGGAAAAATACACAGAACTTTTCCATGTAGTCAGATCTATGAAAGTGAAATAAAAACGAAATAAAGACGGAATAATTGGACACACCAATTGATAACGGAGTTTGGCCAAAATTGTCTACGTCTCCGGACTACTGCAGATATTTTACTGGGAGAAAAGAAAATACACAGGTGTTTACAAAGCACTCTCAAAACACTCAACCCTCAACCCAATTACACCCAGAAGCTAGATTATTTCTTTCTGCTTCTTGCTGGCTAACTCTTGTAATGGTTCCTTTGGAATTGGATGATGGAAATGAGTGAAGTAAAAGAGCATTTTATAGCAAAAGAAATGGTTCTTGTGCATTTAAGGCTTTCCAATTTTTCTTGTCTCCAACCACTTGCCAACCAACCACTTGCCACCTTTTTTTGACTTTTCAAACACCAACAATCTCCCACTTGAGGACTGATTTCAATCTGTCCTCACACCTTGATTAATGCAGTAGTCTTCTCTGGTCTGCTACTCTTGCAAGCCAACTGAAGTTGAGCACAACTTCAGTTTGTCAATGGTCACCACCTTCGTTAGCATATATGCTGGGTTCTTGCTTCCTACAATCTTCTTCAATGTTAACACCTCATCCTCAAGTAGAGATCTGATGAAATGATAACGAATATCAATGTGCTTGGTTCTGGAGTGAAATGCTGAATTCTTTGCTAGATGTATTGCACTCTGACTATCACTATGCAAAACACTCCCTTCTTGAGTGAATCCCAGCTCTGCTAACAGTCCTTGAAGCCATATCAATTCTTTACTGGCTTCTGTCACTGCTACATACTCAGCCTCTGTAGTGGATAAAGCAACAATTTTTTGTATTCGCGACATCCAACTAACACTGTAGTACCAACCGTGAAAACATAATCGGTGGTGCTTCTTCGTTGATCAACTTCACCTCCAAAGTCTGCATCTACGTAGCTATGTAATCTTAGATTTCCTTTTCCAAAACACAGACATTTTTTTGTTGTTCCTCATAGATATCTTAGAATCCACTTGACGGCTTCCCAGTGAGCCTTTCCTGGATTTGCCATAAACCTGCTCACAACTCCCACTACATGGCCAATGTCTGGCCTTGTACAGACCATTGCGTACATCAGACTTCCAATGGCTGAAGCATACGGAACCTTAGCCATAATTTCTTCTTCTTCCTTTGTTTGAGGAGACTGATCCTTGGATAGACGAAAATGACTCGGCCAAAGGTGTATTGACTGGTTTGACCTTGTCCATGTTAAATCTTTGCAAAACACGATTGATGTACTCCTCTTGAGATAACTGCAAAACTCCTTTTTGCTTATCTCTCGTGATTTGCATTCCAAGAATCTTCTTTGCTGGTCCTAAGTCCTTCATGTCAAATTCCTTTGACAACCGCATCTTTAAATTTTCGATATCCCTCATATTTGAACCTCGCTACTAACATGTCATCAACATAAAGTAGCAATATGATATAATTGGACTTATACCTCTTGAAGAAACAATAGTGATCGACATTGCACTTCTGGAAATCTTCCTTGTGCATGAAGCTTTCAAACTTCCTGTACCACTGTCTTAGAGCTTGTTTCAGACCGTACAAGCTCTTCTTCAATTTGCACATCATATCCTTCTTTCCTTCTGAAAATCCTTCATGTTGGTGCATGTAGATCTCCTCATCTATGTCTCCGTGGAGAAATGCAGTCTTCACATCTAATTGCTCTAGGTAGAGCTCTTCACTAGCCACAATACTTAACACTGTTCTGATAGTATTGAGCTTTACGACTGGAGCAAAGATTTCAGTGTAGTCAACTCCTTCTTTCTGTCGAAATCCTTTGACAACTAGTCGGACTTTGTATCTCTTGGAACCATCATGGTCTTCCTTCACCCGATACACCCATTTGTTGTGAAGTGTTTTCTTCCCCATGGGTAACTTGACTAGTTCCCATGTCTGATTGGAGATCAGAGACTTCATCTCTTCTTTCATGGCAAACTCCCACTTGCTAGCATCTGTGGTTTGACAAGCTTCTATATAATCTTCGGGCTCCCCTCCATCAGTCAGCAACATGTAGTCCATGTATCTCCTGTTTGGCACATGAGGTCTAAAGGACCTTCTCAATACAGGAGTTGGAGTAAGAGGTTCTGGTTGCACATCACCTTCTTCAATTGATTCCTCTGACTGAGGACTTCTCACTATAGGATTTTCTGGGACATCTTCCACTTCTGCAAAAATGGGCCCACTCGATTCTGAATTGCTAATACCTGTTTTATGCATGTCCTTGTACAACACTCTTTCATTGAAGATTACATCTCTGCTGCGGATCATCTTTTTGTTTTCATCATCCCATATGCGGTAGCCATACTCATCTTCACCATAACCAATGAAAGTGCACTTCTTTGATTTTGGATCAAGTTTGTTTCTACCTTGATCACTGATATGGACATATGCTACACAATCGAAAACTCTAAGATGTGAGAGTTTTACCTCTTTCTCGCTCCATACCTCTTCCGGTATTCCGTGCTCCAATGGTACCGATGTACTTCGGTTGATCAAGTAAGTCGTTGTGTTAACTCGTTTCATCCCATAACTCGCTTTGGTAAGTCTGACCGTACACGCAAGCTTCGGCTCTTTCGATCAACGTTCGGTTCATACGCTCAGCCTACACCATTGTGTTGAGGCGTACCGTGCACCGGTCCTCTCCATTCCGATTCCGTGCTCATAGCAAAACTTCTTGAATCCGGTGTCTACATATTCACCACCATTGTCGGATCCGAGCTTCTTAATCTTCAATCCTCGTTTCATTTTCTACCATAACTTTCCAAATCTTGAAAGCTTCAAATACTTCGACTTGTGTTTCGTAAAGTAAACCCATACCTTTTCGGAGTGATCATCGATAAACGTCATGAAGTATTGCTTCCCACCAACGGATGGGACAGTCGTTGGACCCCAAACATCGAGTGGACAAGCTCAAGTCTCTCTTTCTTTGGAATTCTTCTATTTGTCTAAAAGTTAACTCTCTTCTCGCTTTCCAAGTATGCAGTCTTCACACATGTCAATTTCTACTGACTGAAGACCTGGTAGTTTTCCTTTTGAGTGCATGATCTTCATCTCTTTCTCACTCATATGCCCAAGTCTTTGGTGCCATAGATTGAGATTTTCATTTGTTGCAACTGCAATCAAATGACATGCTCCTGCAGTCTTGTAAAGAGTACCACTCTTTTTGCCTCGAGCAATTGTCATCGCACCCTTTGAGATCTTCCAATCATCACCGTGGAAGATTGTTGTGTAACCTTTACTAGCTAACTGAGATTAAGTTTTTCATCAGGTCGGGAATATGTCTGATATTTTTCAATTCCCATACAGACCTGTTCAACTTAATCTTTACTGTACCTTTACCTACAATCTCACACGATTGCTCATTACCAAGGTAAACTTTACCAAGATTTCTGGGGACATAATTCTCGAACAGTTGCTTTTGTGAGGTAGCATGGAATGATGCTCCAGAGTCTAACACCCAAGACTCCTCCTTGCTTTCTAAAGAGCATATCAACACATCATCTTTTCCTGAGGTAGAGGCAACGTTTGCCTCGTCCTTCGCTTCTTGATTCTTTCGTGCATTCTTGCACTGATTTTTGTAATGTCCGGTCTTCCCACAATTCCAACACTCGATTTGCTTCGAGTTTTGGGAACTACGATGATTTCTGGACTTGGATCGTTTGCCCTTTGATTTTTCGCGTCCGCTTTCTTTGCTTGAACTTCTTCCTCTTGACTCGTATGCACATCGAAGAGGTTGATGATTCACCCGACTCCCTTCGCCAGATCTCTTCACCGAGAACCAAATTACGAATATCATCAAATTTTAACTTATTGCTTCCCGATGAGCTACTCACAGCTGTGACAATAGCATTCCAACTTTCTGGTAGAGAAGACAAAAGTATCAAAGCTCGTACTTCATCATCGAACTTGATCCCAACTGAACTCAACTGAGTTGTAACAGTATTGAGTTCATTGATATGTTGCGCCGTTGAAGCGCCTTCAGACATCCGTAGATTGAACAACCGCCTCATCAAATGAACTTTGTTTGAGGCTGATGGTTTCTCGTACATACTGGAAAAAGTATCCATAAGACTCTGCTGTTGTCTTTTCTTTTGCAATGTTAAAAGCAACATTACGGGATAACGTCAGTCGAATGGCTCCAAGGGCCTTTCTGTCGAGAAGAGTCCATTCCTCCTCTTTCATACCCTCTGGTTTCTTTCCTGTGAGTGGTTCGAACATATCCTTCTGATATAGGTAATCCTCGATCTGCATCTTCCAGAACCCAAAGTCCGCACCATCGAACTTCTCGATTTTCACCTTTCTTTCATGTGCAGCCATCACTCCAACTCGGATCTGACTTTTCTGGATCGTTTTTGACAATTTCTGTGAACTACCGTGTTTCGGAACACGTCAGTAGATAATTTTGTAGCACCGACAAAATTTTTACTATTTACAAAATAGTAAATTCACTATTCATATGAATAGTGTCACCACAAAAATTGCAGAGTTAACAACCAGCTCTGATACCAGTTGTTAGGAAAAATACACAGAACTTTTCAATGTAGTCAGATCTATGAAAGTGAAATAAAAACGAAATAAAGACGGAATAATTGGACACACCAATTGATAACGGAGTTTGGCCAAAATTGCCTACGTCTCCGGACTACTGCAGATATTTTACTGGGAGAAAAGAAAATACATAGGTGTTTACAAAGCACTCTCAAAACACTCAACCCTCAACCCAATTACACCCAGAAGCTAGATTATTTCTTTCTGCTTCTTGCTGGCTAACTCTTGTAATGGTTCCTTTGGAATTGGATGATGGAAATGAGTGAAGTGAAAGAACATTTTATAGCAAAAGGAATGATTCTTGTGCATTTAAGGTTTTCCAATTTTTCTTGTCTCCAACCACTTGTCAACCAACCACTTGTCAACCAACCACTTGTCACCTTTTTTTGACTTTTCAAACACCAACATATAGATATCTTCATCATCACAAGAACGAGATTGAGAAGCAAGTTAGGGAAATGTTGCAAGTGGGGATTATTAGGACAATCAAAGTGTTTTCTCTAGTCCAGTAATTCTAGTTTATGTGCACGGAACAACTTTTAGAACACATGAGGTCCATTTTAATATTTAGTGATGCTCTTTGGCCTCATGAAAGCTCGCTATACTTTTCAAGCACTTATGAAAGAAGTGTTTAGATTTATGTTGAGGACGTATGTCTTGGTGTTTTTTGATGATATCTTGGCATATATCGAAGATTGGGATTATCACTTAGATCATTTTTCCAAGGTATTAAAGGTGTTTTTGTTGTACGGTGCATCAATTGTCCCATGACAGAGGTTAGGTGAGCTAAGTTACAATCGAATTATGGTGCTTGGACTACTACACTCTTAAGTAGAAAGAGTTGTGTCCTGACTATCAATTATAGCTTTTGGCTCAGTGGTAAGCACTCGATCCAAAGTGGCTAACAAAAGAGAAATGTTACTTTGCGCAAGTTTCTATTGAATACCTAGGGCATATTGTTTCTGTTAGATATTGTTTAGATATAGTTTGATATTGTTAAGATATTGTTAAGATATTGTTAACCACAATATCAAATAATATTTTATGTTTATTCTGTTTACTTTTGGTTACTCTTTTAGTTATACCTCTCTATTATAAATAAATTACCCTATGTGTGATTTATACACAAGGGAGATTAATTTAAAACCCTATTTCCTCTATATTCAACATGGTATCTAGTGCTTAAGGTTATCTTGAAAAAAAATTTATTTTCGCCTTTTGTCCACTGCTAGAGACGCCCCACCGCTGCTAGAGTCGCGCCCCATCGCTGCTGGTAAACTGATCCTCCACATCAGAAAAGAATTATTTTTGTTACTGAATTTTTTTTGGTAGTGTGAAAGTGCATGTCTAGGAAAGTTCTGACAAGGAAAGACTTGGTTATTAAGTGTGTCCACTAGTGACTCACCTCTCTTTCCTGGGAACTTACCTGGTGTACTGGTTCACGTTGTTGTCACCATTGCCGCTGGAGCAGTCACCGGATCCCCCGCTGCCGGAGAATTCACCGGAGTTTCATTTTTTGACCGGTGACATATGATTTTACTTGTCTCGGTCAGATGACCACCGTGCCATTGAGATCACCACTATCGGAGTTGGTCGTCTTGTTGTCTTTTGCGCCGTTTAGTCTTGGCGAACTTATTTTTAGTATTCTCATTTTGAATTTGTGTTTCGTGGGTTAATTGGATTACTTTGGATTATTTTAGGTGAAAATGACGTCCTAAGTGTGAACATTGTGGCAAGCTAAGTCACAAGATTAACAAGTGTTATACATTACATGGTCGTCCTCCTCAATCTGCTACAGTTGTTCAGACCAATCTTTCCCCACCTTTATCTGTTGGGGATCCTCCTTCTTTTGTTGCATCCGACATGCCTGCTATGTTCAACAAATTTCTCAAATGGTATAAGGATCAACAGTCTTCTAGTTTCACTATATCTGACACACATACAAATACATATTTTGCTGATCTGTCCCAATCATTTTCTCCTGGTCCTTAGGTTTTTGATTCAGGAGCCACTGATCATATTACTAGTAACAAATCTTTGTTCTCCTCTTTATCCTCTCCTAATCATTTACCTTCTGTTACATTGGCTGATGGCTCTAGATTATCATCTCATGGTGTTGGAACGATTAAACTTTTTCCTTCTTTAACCATTGATAATGTTCTTTATGTCCTTGGGTCTCCTTTTAACTTGTTGTCCATCAGTCGTCTAACTCGTTCTCTTGATTGTGTTGTCTCATGATCTTTATTATCTCCGTCCCTCTACACATGTTAGTATAGTTATGGAGTCTCCCTCTCTTCTTTATGCTCAGTTAGGTCATCCAAGTCTTGCCAAGTTACAAAAGTTTGTCCTTGTCTTATCCAACTTATCTAGTTTGGCGTGTGGGTCATGTCAATTAGGCAAACATAGTCGTACTTCCTTTCTTTGTAGTTTCACACGTGGTGTTTTGTCCCCTTTTGCCGTGGTTCACTCTGACATTTGGGGACCTAGCCGCGTTAAGTATACTTTAGGTTTTCAATACTTTGTTACTTTCATTGATGATTATTCCAGATGCACTTGGTTATTTTTGATGAAAAATCATTCTGAATTATTTCATATCATTAAACTTTTTTTAATGAAATTCAAACTCAATTTGGTGTTTCTATTAGAATTTTGCGTAGTGATAATAACTGTGAATATCTTTCTCATTCTTTTAAACAATTCATGGCTTCTCACGGTATTTTGCGTCAAACTTCTTGTGCTTATATACCACAACAAAATGGTGTAGTTGAACGTAAATATAAACATCTTATTGAAACAACTCGCACACTTTTAATTCATGAAGATGTTCCTCAATATTTTTGGGGTGATGCTCTTCTTACTGCATGTTATCTCATTAATCGCATGTCTTCTTCGGTTTTAGATAATAAAATACCTCATTCCATTTTATTTCTTCATGAATCACTTCATCCTTTACCTCTGAGAGTTTTCGGGTCTACATGTTTTGTTCATAATTTCAGTTCTAGTCTTGACAAGCTTTCTCCTAGATCACATAAATGTGTTTTCTTAGGGTTTACAAGATCACAAAAGGAAACAAATGTTTTTCTCCTTCTCTTAACCGTTATTTTGTTTCTGCTGATGTCACCTTTGATGAGTTGTCTCTTTATTTTAAAAGTCAATCTTCACCTCTGTCTCCATCCAATCTTGTCAACACTCCTAGTACATTTAATGTTCTTGTTGTTTGTGACCCTCTAACTGTGTCTTCTTCACCATTAGTTTCTGCTCCGCAGTCAGCTTCTTCTCCACTGCCTCTTCAGATTTATAGTTGTCGAAACCAATCACAACCATCACCATGTGACTCCACTCAATTGCCAACTACTCTGTCTCCTCCGGATCTGACACATGAGTCTGACCTTCCCATTGCCCTCCAAAAAGGTATTCGTTCTACACGTAATCCTTCTCCCCATTATATTATTTTGAGTTATCATCGATTGCCATTACCTTTTTATACATGTTTTTCCTCTATTTTTTCTGTGACCATTCCAAAAACTGTCCGTGAAGCTTTAGCCCATCCTGGTTGGCGTCAGGCCATATTAGATGAACTAAATGCTCTTCATAATAGTAGAATTTGGGAATTGGTTCCGTTATCGTCTGAGAAATTTGTTGTTGGTTGCAAGTGAGTGTTTGCTATCAAAGTTGGACCTGATGGTACTATTGATCGCCTCAAAGCTCGTCTTGTGGTCAAAGGTTATACTCAAATTTTTGGGTTGGATTATGGAGATACCTTTTCCCTGTGACAAAGATGGCTTCTATTCGTTTATTTATCGCCATGACCGCTCTTCAACAATGACCTCTTTATCAACTGGATGTTAAAAATGCTTTCTTCAATGGTGATTTGCAAGAAAAAATATATGGAGCAACCTCTTGGGTTTGTTGCTCAGGGGGAGTCTTCTGGGATGGTATGTCGTCTTCGCAAATCTCTATATGGCCTAAAACAGTCTTCTAGGGCTTGGTTTGGAAAGTTTAGCAAGGTTGTTCAACAATTTGGTATGACTCGGTGTGAAGCAGATCATTCTGTCTTTTATCGACACTCGAGTGCTGGATGTGTTTAGTTGATAGTATATATGTTGGTGACATCGTTCTTACAGGTAGTGATAACCATGTCATCTCTCAGTTGAAACAACATCTCTGTCACCATTTTCAGACCAAAGATCTTGGCAAACTTAGATATTTCTTGGGTATTCAGGTGACACAGTCCAATGATGATATTGTTATATCTCAGAGGAAGTATGCTATAGATATTTTGGAGGAAACTGGGTTGATGAGTTCAAAGTCTGTTGATACACCCATGGATCCTAATACTAAACTTCTACCAAATCAAGGGGAGCTTATATCTGATCCTGAGTAGTATAGAAGATTAATTGAAAAATTGAATTATCTTACAGTTATTCGTCCTGACATTTCCTTTGTAGTCAGTGTGGTAAGTCAATTTCTTAATTCACCATGTAAAGATCATTGGAATGCAGTCATTCGTATCTTGAAGTATATTAAAGGATCTCCTGGAAAATGATTGTTATATGGTTCTAATAACCATACAAGAGTTGTTTGCTACTCAGATGCTGATGGGGCAGGATCTCCTTCGGATAGAAGATCTACATCTAAATATTGTGTCTCCATTGGTGGTAACTTAATCTCATGGAAAAGTAAGAAACAAAGTGTTGTGGCAAGATTCAGTGCAGAAGCAAAATATAGAGCTATGACCTCAGCTGTCTGTGACCTTGTTTGGCTCAAGCAATTGCTTAGAGAGTTATAATTTGGAGATGTCACTCAAATGACACTTGTGTGTGACAATCAGGCTACTTTTCATATTAGTTCTAATCCTGTCCTTCATGTGAGGACCAAACACATTGAGATTGACTGTCATTTCATTCGAGAAAAAATTATGTCTAGAGATATCAAGACTGAGTTTGTTAACTCAAGTGATCAGTTAGCAGATATTTTCACTAAGTCTTTACGGGGGCCTAGAATTGATTATATTTGTAACAAACTTGGCACATATGATTTGTATGTTCCAGCTTGAGGGGGAGTGTTAGATATTGTTTAGATATAGTTTGGTATTGTTAAGATATTGTTAGATATTGTTAACCACAATATCAAACAATATCTTGTGTTTATTTTGTTTACTTGCGGTTACTCTTTTAGTTGTACCTCTCTATTATAAATAGATTACCTTATGTGTGATTTATATACAAGGAAGATTAATTTCAAACCTTATTTCCTTTATATTCAACCGTTTCTAAGGAGGGTGGATGTGTTATGCAATTGCCTAAACCAAAGAATGTGAAGGGAGTAAGGGGTTTCCTCCTCTTAATAGGATACTGTAGAAAATTTGTGCAAGATTATGGCAAGCTGGCTAAGTCTTTGATTGATTTAACAAAGAAGGATGGGTTCAGGTGGTCCTTAAATGATCAAAAAGCTTTTGAAATCCTTAAAGAAAAGTTGCCGACAACCCCGGTTTTGGTTCTTCCCGATTTTATCAGGAATTTGTGATAGAAAGTGATGCTTTTGGAGGAGGTATGGGGGCATTCCTCACTCAAAAGGGAGACCCATTGCCTACTATAGTAAAGCTTTAGGAGAGAGGAATCTGGCAAAATCTGCATACGAGAAAGAATTGATTGATGGCAGTAGCTTTGGCAATTCAATATTGGAGACCATATCTTTTTAGGGAGGAAATTTACTGTCTATACAAATCAAAAGAGTTTGAAGGAATTATTGCTACAGAAGATAACCACAGGGGATCATCAAAATTGGGCTGCAAAACTGTTGGGTTATAGGTTTGGAATTGTCTATAAACTGGGCTTGGAAAACAAAGGGGCTGATGTATTATCCAGATTGTATGACGAGGGACAATTTGGTGCATGATTTCTCCTGGAGAATGGGTTGAAGGGAGATAATAGGAGGAAGTGGCGTGCCCAAGGGTTTAATTACTAGAATGGAGTCTTGTACTATAAGAACATATTAGTTATTTCTGTACTTTGTTGCATGAGCTCCTCACTACACCAGGGGTTTCTTTGTAGCCACTCAATATTCCAGATGGTGTGAAGAATTTTTTATGGATTTTATCGTTACCAAAGTCTAAGGGTTTTGAAGCAATATTCGTGGTGGTAGACAGATTATCAAGATATAGTCATTTTATTCTCCTAAAATATCTCTATATAGTGAAAGTCTTGGCTGAAATTTTCATTAGGGATGTAGTTTGTTTGCATGGAATCCCAACATCTATACTAAGTCATAGAGATCCAATTTTTGTAAATAGGTGTTAGGAGACTTTCCTTAGATGTTTTACAGCAGATCAGCCTAAGACTTGGCTATGTTGGGTATCATGGGCTGAATACCGGTAAAAAATAATGTTCATGTATCTATGGGAACCACCACCAATCATTGCCAGGAGAAACTAGAGTAGAAGCAGTTCAATGGAAGTTGATTGATAGAGATGAAGCGCTGAAACAATTCAAGCAACATTTATTAAGAGCACAAGAAAGAATGAAAGTTCAAAGCAGATTTGAAAAGGATTGAGAAATGCTTTGCGATGGGAGACTGGGTTTTTTCTAAAACTTGGGCCCCATAGAAGCAAACTGCATGCACTACGTATGTATTTGGAATGGAAAGAGAGTAAAGTTATGATTGAATGGATTAAAGGAAAGATGATAAGAAAGGAAGGAAAATAAGGGGAAAGTTTATGAAAGTTTATGAGTGATTTGATAGATATAAATGATAAAAAAATATTTTAATATATATATTTTTTTTGAAGATGATTAAATTATTTTTTTATAAAAATTATTATTATTATTATTATTATTTAAAATGTTATAATTATTTTTATTTTTATTTTTAATATGATTATTATTGTTATTATAATGATTATTTTTATTATTAAAATAATTATTAATATTATTATTACTTTTGAATAATAATAATAATAATATATAATATTATATGATTAACTATTTTATAAAATAATAATACATATATTTTGTTTTTTAAATATAATTATTGTGGGATTATAACTATTGTTCTTATTTTTTATATATGAATTTGATATTTTTAGATAGAGACATAGTGCTAGGTTCTATTTTTTTTTTCCATTTTTCAGAAATGTAGATTTCCTGTTTAATTAAAATTCACACAAAAGTTAACCACAAAAATCCAATCTGGTGATGTGATTCATATTATATATTAGACATAATTTATAATCTATTATGAAATGTTAAAATATTATTTCTACAGAATATGTATTTTAAATGTTATGCCACATTAATTTTTTAGTGTATTTAAAATAACAAAAGGCTGTTATTATATTCAATTACACTTATAATTATGAAAGGTTGTTATTATATTCAAAAATTAATTTTAATAAAGAAATGAATAATATAATAATTAATAAATAATCAATATATATTTTTTAATTTTTTTGTCAATTAACTTTATTTTAATTTTATTTCACTTCTCTATTTTTTTCTCCACATAAAATAGAAGTAAAACTTGTATAAAAAAACATGGTAAATTAAAAAAAAAAATTAGATACATATATAAGTGAAATAATTGGATAAGATATACACATGGCAGCTTGGGATAATTAAGAATTGAATTAATCGATTCTCCCTCAATAAATGAGATTCACTTCTCTTTGAATTAACTTCATGTAGAATCAATTCTATGGGCATTGAGAATTGGTTATACGTAATCATTCTCACCCAAATTTTTGATTTTGTATTAGGTGAAAATGGAAACTGTGTGAATAACAAGAAGAGAATCGATTCTTGTTGATGAAAATTGATTCTCGATGCATTTATGACAAGACATAATTGAGTCTCAACTAGTAAAGAATCTATTCTCTACAACTATTGTCACCCACAATCATTCTCACCACCACTTTGACCCACCAACATATGACACACAAAACTAAACTACAATCACCAATATCGACCTATACGAACAAAAACCACCAACTCCATATGTATCAAATATGACCCACACCTCGCAACTTAAACATACAACACGGAAGTCTCCTCTAGTGGGTATTTGATGGTGCCCCACCTCAGCTACCATGGTCATGGTTGTGGTCATAACGGCATGGGATGAATCTCTACTATAATTGTAGTTGCATGCATGTGGGTGAGTAAGAATCTTTGTTACGATTCCCTACATGCAAAATTTTGTCCTCTGTTACTATTGTTTCTAGATGTTATGCATAATTGTTTCACGTGGAGGTGAAGAGGGATAAAAACATAAATGCACAATAGATGAGTTGTGTTTCTTGGTTAATTTCCTCAAATTGCTTGAAACAAACTTATTATATGTCATTTCATCCATCATGTAAATAGTAAATAAGTGAAAACAAATATAAGATAAGTTGGCTCCTTGATATTATGACCCTTTCCAAATAGTAGAGTTGGATCAATGGCTTGTAGGCTCCAACTCCCAACGGTAGCACGAATTCAGCCAATTTTTCATGTATCACTACTAAAAAAACGCAATGGAAACTATCAAGTGGAGAAGGATCTTCTTATAGGAATGGATGTGGAAGTTTTTGAAGAAGTGGAACCTGCTGCTATTTTGGTCACCAGAGTGGTAAACCGGGGGGAGACTACTAAATAGGTGCTCAATGGAAGCGAAAGTCGGTAGAAGAGGCCACATGCGAGGAGGAGTTCAACTTCAGAAACCAATTTCCTCATTTCAACTCAATTAGGAGGCAATGCTAGGAGCCCGAATAGACAAGTGGGCTTCAATGTAGAATTAGCGCAACAAAATCAGACAAGGCCCATGTAGAAAGTCTATGAGAGGAGAAATGAAAAGAATAGAGAAGGATAAGATGGCAGGGAGGTGATGTGTGAATGCGCTGGCCATTCAGTTTAGTATTATGAACTAAGTAAAAAAAAATTGATAGTCAATAGACAATTTTTTTTTAACTTAGCTAGATTTTATATTAAGTCAATAGGTCAATTTTGAACTTGATTGAATTAAAATAAAATGTTAATATATTTATAAAAACTCAATTAAGTAAACAAAAATAAAAATATATTTTAGAAATTTAAATTTTATTAATAAATATAGTTTTTATTTAAGATTGAATGATTTAATATATAAATTATAAGAGAATATATTGATACTATGAATTAAGTTAAAAAATTTGATAGTCAAATTTGACTTATAATTTAAAATAGACAAAAAAAATTTAACTTGCCTGATTTTATATTAAGTCAATAGGTCAATTTTGACCTTGATTGAATTAAAATAAAATATTAATATATTTATAAAAACTCAATTAAGTAAACAAAAATAAAAATATATTTTAGAAATTTAAATTTTATTAATAAAATATAGTTTTTATTTAAGATAGAATGATTTAATATATAAATTATAAGAGAATATATTGATATTATGAACTAAGTAAAAAAATTTAATAGTCAAATCTGACTTAACTTATATTTTAAAATAGACAAAAAAAATTTAAATTTTATATTAAGTGTCAATTTTGACCTTGATTGAATTAAAATAAAATATTAATATATTTATAAAAACTCAATTAAATAAACAAAAATAAAAATATATTTTAGAAATTTAAATTTTATTAATAAATATAATAATTTAATATATAAATTATAAGAGAATATATACATCAATTCAATCTCAAAATAAGAATTAAAAGTTTATTCTTTATTATTATTATTTATTTTAGTAATTTATTAATTTAAAATAGTGATTAATCTTAATTTTAACATAAGATTAATTTAAAATTTTTAACTTAGCCTGATTTTATATTAAGTCAATAGGTCAATTTTAACCTTGATTGAATTAAAATAAAATGTTAATATATTTATAAAAACTCAATTAAGTAAACAAAAATAAAAATATATTTTAGAAATTTAAATTTTATTAATAAATAAAGTTTTTATTTAAGATAGAATGATTTAATATACAAATTACAAGAGAATATATTGGTATTATGAACTAAGTAAAAAAATTGGATAATTAAAATAGACAAAAAAAATTTAACTTAGCCTGATTTTATATTAAGTCAATAGGTCAATTTTAACCTTAATTGAATTAAAATTAACTATTAATATATTTATAAAAACTATTAAGTAAACAAAAATAAAAATAAATTTTAGAAATTTAAATTTTATTAATAAATATAGTTTTTATTTAAGATAGAATGATTTAATATATAAATTATAAGAGAATATATACATCAATTCAATCTCAAAATTAAAAATTTATTCTTTATTATCATTATTTATTTTAATAATTAATTAATTTAAAATAGTAATTAATCTTAATTATTAAATCTTAAAATAAGTAATTATTAAAAATTTATTAGGATATATATTCTTAAAATAAGTGAATTTTTTATTAGATTAATTTATAATATATATATATATATATATATTAATAAAATAATTTTTATTTAAAAATAATTATTATTCTATAAAACAGACTAATTTATAAATTTAGGATTAGTTTAACTTAAATTTATATGACTTAAATAAACTGAGTTAAAATAGACATGATTCAATTTAAATTACAAATTTTTTTATTAATCTCATCTATCTTTTAGATTTTTTAAATCATTCCATCGAGTTAAACTTATGATTTCTCTGTTGATAATATCAAATATTTTGCATGATTGCCAAACTAAAACACCGTTAGGCATGCAAAATTAACAATACTACATAAATTGTCATTTTTATCTTCAGCTGCATCTGTAAAATTAAAGATGGAAAAGACTTGAATAATAATGTAAAAAATAACCTCATACCAAAATGTATGACGATGATAGGATATATATTTAGTGTTGTTCTGCCAACAATCTACTGTTAAATATAGCAGTGGAATTGGAAGGTTAATTTTTTTTCCCTTATATCAGTCTTGTCTGATAGATGACAGACTCCATTTCTTACTTTTGTATGTTGTTATAAAGTTAAATTCAGAGGTTCATTGCAGCTTGGCTTGGCTGTACAAATGCTGTAGCCAAAGTTCTTCAACCTCACATCTACATCTACTAATGCCTCTCAATCAGTTTCTCTATCTCCAATAGTGTTAATTTTAGTTCTCATTTTTTTCTCTCTTAGAAGTTGTAGAAAAAATTGCTTAAACAAGTACTTAATCTCTTTTGAAATTTATGAATGGTGAAATTTATGAATGGTGAAATTTAGTGATTAGAACATTATAATGTGAACTTTTAAATCAAAAGGAAATTAAGCTTTCCATCATATATTATTATTCACCTTTTACTTTTTTTTTTTCTAATGTTTCAGAACACAGGTTTTGTGAACTGATATTGGATAGAATATTTGTTCAACTGTGGAAGAAACCTTTTGACTTTTGTCTTCTAGAAAATTAGAATGGAAAAAAGAAAAATTGTGACTGAGAAATAAATAATCATCGCCAGACTCAAACATAAATCTGTTATTACCAATAATAATAAAAAAAATAAAGTATAATGATCAGAAAAGCTTTCTCTGTAATTTTTTAAATGTTCACGGTACAGACCAAAACTAAATTTCCATAAACATAATTTTAAATTAAAGAATATATAAATTACTGAAAATAATAATTTGTAATTCCGCATTAAAAAAATTATAATAATAAACGAATATACGTTTTTTTTTTTTTTTTCAAATCTGTACATAGAAATGGAAATTTGAAAATCCAGTAGCCAGAATCAAGTGCATGTTGATGTGAAACTTTCCATAGAAAAACTTGCAACTTTAAAAGAGACCGCTAAAGTTATTGAAAAATAAGGTTATCATTAAGTAAACATGTGTTATAACTCGATTTAAAATGGTTGTAATTTATGGTTTATTACACTCCTTAAAAAATAACAATAAAAATTATATTTTAAAATAATTATATTCTCTAAAAAAATGCATTACTTGATATTATTTGGGAAATTGTTGTATGATGAAAATTTCATTTTTAAAAATATATTCATATAAGAAAATAAGTTTCAGTCAAGTGATTATTGAAAGGAATGTATTGAAAATTAATATATATATATCAATGATAAAAAGTCATTTCATGTCTTAGGACTTTAAATAATTTTTTTAGAAAGGTTTAGGATTGGAATAGGGATTGTTACAATTTATTAAATTTTTTTATTGATAAAAGTTTGTTTTGAACGACATATAGGACAATTTATAGGATTTAACAACCATTTTGATTTATAGGTCTATTATTAAGGAAGATTTTGATAAAATCTTGAACTAATTGTCTTAATCTTAACTACTTGACGTTAGTAAAATTTATCAATAAATTGATTCTTGAGTTTGAAAATTAATATCCATTTGAGACGTAACCTGTATGATTATAAGTTAGACTCACATGTAGACTCCACAATTCACTCTTTTTATAAAATAATAATTATTTTTTAAATAAAAATAATATTATTTTATTAAAAATTATATAAATATTGTATACATTAACTTTACAATAGATTTACTCAAATATGAAACTAAGTTTTTAATAACCATTTATTTTAAGATATAATAATTAAAATTAATTATTATTTTATATTAATAAATTAATAAAAAATAAATGATAATAATAAAAAGTATATCTTTAACCGTTATTTTGAGATTGAATAGATTATTATTTTATAATTTATATATTAAATTATTATATTTTAAATAAAATTAATTTTATCGGTATAATTTAAATTTTAAAAATATATTTTTATTGTTAAAATTTTTAATTTTAATTAATTATTTTGATATAAATATGTTAATATTTTTTAATTTGCAACTAGGCCAAAATTATCTTGTTTATCCATTGACTTAATAATTATAGTTCGTTTTAAAATATAGGTTAAGTTGACTATAATTTTTTTCTATTTGTCCTATAGAATCAAATCAATCTAGATCATATTACTCATTTTGACAACTCTAATTTAAAAAAAATATTGAGAATTTTTGTAAAATTATTATAAATGTAAAATAGTTATTTTATACCAAAAGACAAAAATAAACTAAAAAAAATGGAAATAGAATACAAATTGTGACTAATTAATAAATATATAATAGAAATTAGGAAGATGAAAACTATCTAATCAATTGGTTAAGAACCCAATTGTAAATGTTAAAAAATAAAAACTATAAATATTATAATTACTCATGGACTAATTTAAAAAACAATAAGGAGTAAATTGTAATTAATAAGAACTATCCAGATCAAATTGTAGTTTAGGAAATTTTGGAGATTCATATATAATTGTGAAAAGTATTTAGAAAATAATTGAATTAAGAAAACCTTAGAGATAAAGATGAGAATTTGAGCATAATTGAAAATCCCTAAATTATTTGTTAAATCTACAATTCAAAATTACTATTCTTAGAAAAGGTGATAAATTATATTGCTGATAATAAAAAAGTCATGAAACATTGTTGACCATCATAGACCATGCTCAAAAACCATTACATAATTTCCAAACATTGTTTTTAGAAGCCAAAAGCCACATGAAAAGACTGATTACTACTCTAGTTAGGAAGTCTAGTTTAAATATGGACTTCTATCTTCTTTGTTCTCCTCTGCTTACAAACTGGGTAAGAAGAAGTAGAAATCTGCAATTAAGATGAATGCAAGAATCGGATCTTAGCTCCCCCGGCTCTACGACCCCGCAAGAGCTCTTTGGGAGAGACTTTCTCGATCACAACTTCTCACTTATCTCACTGACAGACTAGCAATTCAAGAACAATTTCTTTCTCTTACGCAATTTATACTCTCCACAACAATCTGTATTTCGAAACAAGGAAAAGGATTCTCGACATGCTATGCAAGGCGACAAGTGCTACTTCCT
Organism: Sphenostylis stenocarpa; assembly: GCA_963425845.1. NCBI lineage: Eukaryota > Viridiplantae > Streptophyta > Magnoliopsida > Fabales > Fabaceae > Sphenostylis > Sphenostylis stenocarpa. The sequence goes on from OY731403.1 coordinate 28,762,479, forward strand.
GTTAGACGAAGCTTAATGTGTTTTCTATTGGACTTGGTTGAGTTGAAGAAGAAAAGAGAGTGAGTTTTATTCCTTTCTCACTGAGGAAACTTGGCAAAGGTTTCCAAGCCGTAGTCCAAGAGGCAAAGGTTGTTTGCCTTGCTTTCAAACTGACTTGCCTTCCATATCCTATTGGGTGAAAGTCCTATTACTGTTATACCCGTCTACCCGGTCTTACTATGAGCCCTCCCACTCTTGGAAGAAGTCACACCTTAGACACGGTAGGTAAGATTAGAACTTAAAGGCCCTTAGACCATTACACAATGGAGCACTTGCTTACACCACTAGTTAGAGAACTGGGGAAGGGGGAAGAAAGGAGCAACTTAGATCTCCTGAAGACCGTCCTCCTTATGTGATGCTTACTAATCCAGCGGATCCCTCACCAGATGCTTAGTCAGAGCCATTCTCCTTGTGCTTTTATAGACTACTATAATAGACTCTTTAGGAGAAACATTCTCCGCTTTGGCTTTCCTCTGGAAGCTCTATTGTTAGACAGACCTTAGCGGACTACTTATTTGAAGCTTGACTTGTTCTCAGGATCTAAACTGACTAGAAAGAAGAAGCATTAACGGATGAAAGAAACGATGAAAAAAAAAAGGTTGTTAGCTCTTGCTTTGCCTCGGATGCGACACCCTCTATTCCTAAACTAGAGAGCGTCAGGGATGCTTTGGAATAAGCTAAGCTCTTCCAGTGAGAGTGGCCTATCCACTGCGCCGATCCCTTTTTTATTCTTATCAGCGGGATATGGAACTAGTCCTCTGCGATTGCACGACCTTTCCTCACCACCAAAAAAGAAAAACAATCCAACGCCTAGAGTTGATTTTTAGGTAGCCTAATTCTTTCTCCTTAAACATATAAAGAGGAGTAACGACGGGACAGGTCACGACTACGTGTTTGACTCCGGCCAGAGAGTTCTTTTGTCCAACTACTACTCCAACTCTATAGAAGAGACGGTCAGGCCTCTCCCTCCCTGGGAGGACATGTTCTATTAAGAATGATAAAAAAAAAATTCAAGCAAGAAAACAATTTGAAAACATTCAACTTCATTCTTTCTCACACCAAATTATTCTGTGCCCTTCTCACTCGGTGATTTTTTTTCTAAAAAAAAATAAAAATAAATCAAGAGTTCTTACACCCTCGTTGTGAGACTTGTTGAGCCCTACCTCTCCTACTTCAAACAAAGGCCGGTCATCAATGATGAAAACCTACAATTATTGTCACTCACTACAACAGAAATGGGCTTATGGGCTTATGTGAGAGCACTTTAGATAGCAGTTAATAAAAATTGCTTTTAAAAATACATATTAGATAGCGGTTAGGAATAAACCGCTATCTAAAGTATGTTTTAATAGCGGTTCAGAAAGAACCGCTTTCTAAAATAATTTATAATAGCGGTTGTGTGATAATCGCTATCTAATGTCATACTTTAAAAGAGCGGTTGATACGTGGAACCGCTATCATAACTTTAGATAGTGGTTACTTCGTGGGACCGCTATAATAAATTTAGTTTAGATAGCGGTTATTTGGTCAACTGCTATCTAAAGTCATATTTTTTTAAACCCTACACCCACTTTCTTCAACTTCGCACTCTTTGTGTCTGTGTTTTTTTGCCGCTCTCATTCTCGTTGTCTGCATCTTCCATTAAGCTAAAGGTACGTTCTTTGTGCCTTCAATCTTTCTGATTTTCTTACTCTCATTGAAGCATATTACATTGTAATATATTTGTGTGTCGCCAAGTTCGCGTTCCAATCTCCATTCGCCATTGTTGTTGTAGGACACGCTTATTGGGAGGTCTACAATAGGTTAGTGCATTATATATTTTTTAGGGTTTGAGTTTGTCTACATTGTGATCTAAAATTGTTTTTTGAAATAGAATATAGGTTGGCTAGGATATATAGATAGTTTAGTGTGACCGTGAAATATTTTGTATTAGAGATTATGTATGATGTTTTTGCTGATAGTTTTTGTATTAGAGATTAAGTATACAGTATAATGTTTAATTAACAAATGATAATTATGACATGGAAAACTTTATTCTCAAATGGGATAGGGTCATACCCTGTGAGACAAAAATAGTAGATAACATATGGATGTAACAAATTTAGTGTGCCTCAGGCAAATATGGATCGAAGTTGGATGAAAGTTGGTCGTTTGAGCAAAGTATACGAAGATGGAGTGAAGAAGTTTATTCAATTTGCAATTGACCATAGTCATGACCAAAACCTCATTTGTTGCCCTTGTTGGTGTTGTTTGAATATGATGCGAGTAAATGTTGAAGAGTTGGAAGAACATCTAATGTGTAATGGAATTAATGATAAATATATAAACTGGACAAAACATGGTGAGATAGAAAGAGATATTTCGTCACTTAGGATGGATGTAAATAGCTTTTACTCGGAGACATTAAATTCTGAGGAAAATGATCATGTTGAAGACATCCCCAATGTTATTGAAGAAGATCTTAGAGACTGTCCAAGGATATTTGAGCGATTGAAAGATGATGCAGAAACACCATTGTACTCAGGATGCCCAAATTTCACAAGACTGAGTGTCGTTTTGAAGCTCTACAATTTAAAAGCCTCACATGGATGGAGTGATAAGGCTTTTACTGATCTGTTAAGCTTAATAAATGACATGCTACTAGAAGACAATGTCCTACCTAGGAGAACATATGATGCAAAACAAATCCTTGGTTCCATTGGTTTAACTCATGAAAAGATCCATGCATGTCCTAATGACTGTATTTTGTTTCGAAACGAGTATGAATCGTTTACAGAATGTCCAAAGTGTAAGGCGTCACGATATGTCAAGAAAAAATCTACACCAGCTAAGGTTATGTGGTATTTTCCATTTATACCAAGGTTGAGAAGGTTTTTTCGCAGTCCTGAAATTGCAGAGCAGATTACTTAACATTCCGAAGGTAGGATTATAGATGGTAAGCTTAGGCATCCAGAACATTCTCCTCAGTGGAAAAGATTTGATGATGAATATGAAGACTTTGCAGCTGAAATAAGAAATATACGCTTTGCCTTAGCAACTGATGGAATGAATCCTCATGGAATATAAAGTAGCACACATAGTACATGGCCGGTGATTCTAATTTTGTATAACTTACCTCCCTGGCTTTGCATGAAGCGAAAATACATGATACTTTTGTTGTTAATCTCTGGTCCTAAACAACCCGATAATGACATTGATGCGTATTTATCTCCTTTGATTGAAGATTTGGAGATGTTGTGGGATAGCGGTGTTGAGGTCTATGACGGGTTCAAAGAAGAAACATTCACAGTTAGGGCTATGTTATATGGTACAATTAATGATTTTCGTGCATACGGAAATATTTCTGGATATAGCATAAAAGGACAATGTGCATGCCCTGTATGTTATAATAATACTGATTATATTAGGCTTGGTAATTGTCATAAGAATGTTTTTATGGGTCATTGAAGGTGGTTGCCACGTAATCATCATTTTAGAAGAATGAAAAAGGCATTTAATGGAGATACTGAAGAGCGAATATGTCCCTATTTGAAAACTGGAGATCAAATCTTTGAAGAGGTAGAACATATTAAAACGAATTTTGCTAAACTGTTTGCCAAAGAACTGCCTACTGGAGGTTGTAAGAAGAAGTCTATTTTTTTTTAGTTACCATATTGGAAATCACTTTATGTTAGACATTTTATTGATGTTATGCATGTTGAAAAAAATATATGTGAAAGTCTTCTTTGGTACGTTATTGAACATGCCAGGAAAGAAAAAAGATGGCATCAATGCAAGGTTGGACTTGATGAATATGGGAATACTATCTGAATTGACACCAATCAAAAAAGGAAAGCGAACATTTTTACCACCGGCAACATTTACTCTTTCTAGAAATGAAAAACGTGTATTTTGTGAATGCCTTTATTCAGTGAAGGTTCCTGAAGGTTACTCATCAAATTTTAAGAGTATTGTATCATTGAAAGATCTGAAGTTAAAGGGTATGAAGTCTCATAATTATCATATATTAATGGAGAATATCATACCAATAGCAATATGATCTATTTTATCCAAAAAGGTCCGTGTGTCAATTACCAAGCTTTGTTTTTTCTTTAAGACAATATGTAGCAAAGTCATTGACCTTGCAAGATTACTAGCATTGTAGAACATGAAGAAGCTCTCATGGATGAAGTACATTGATGAAACTCTTAAGCTCTGTATTTGTCGATACTATTGACGTTAACGGAACACATAATCATTGACTCTATAAAGGCTATTCTAGAGAATCATTACATGCATGATGATCAAAGCCTAAGTAGAAGTAGAGTTGTTATTGAACAAGAGGAATCTAGTATTGTTCGACTCAAGACCGATGAGAAATAGATCCTTTGGGAACATGAATAGTTCTTGTGTGCACACAATTATGAACATGAATGCAATTAGGATCAGGTAACCAGTGTGGAAGTTCACTCTTGAACTAGGATCCACGTTCTAACCTTTGAGGAACTATCCTCTGAGACTGTGAAGCTCCCAAACAACAAGCACAACATGTTCTTTTCTCATTAACATTTTTTGTAATTAAGTAGCATTACTATGTGAAGAGTCTCTTTATGGAAATGAAGGGTTAAAAAAGATAAGCTTTTTAGAAATCAAGACCAATTTTGATGATAATAAATAAGATTAAATTTTGAAGTATTTAATATGTGTCTTAAGTGTGTCATAAAAAATAAATTAATAATGCAGATCTTGACCATTTATCATCATGGCTAAATAATATATTATTAATAAATAATAAATGAATATAAAAAAGTAATAAATAATAATTGATTATGAAAATGTGAAATAATATGAAAGAGTAAGAAATCAAATTTGTAAATATATATTTAATAATCATTAAGTTTGGGGGAAAAAAATCATAAATAGTAATGTAAGTTATATAAATTTTGGAGGCTATGACCCGTCACCTCTTAATAAACTTTATTAGTAAGAGTGTTCATTGTTTATTCTCTCCTTGAGAGTTATTTCAGTACATACAGAAAAGTTATTACTATATCCTTCACTTAGTGAAGTAAGCCTTTTATTAGGAGTGCAAATTGTTTATCTCTCTACAATAGATATTTTTGTGATTGAAATACTTAAAATCATCTTGTAATCAAGAGTGACAATAATAATACTCATGTTCTTAGTCTTAGGAGGAGATTAAGGTTGATAAATAGGAGTGACTCGTCGTACTCATTGGTAGCTAAGAGTAACAACAAATAATATTCGTGCTCTTAGTCTTAGGAAGAGATTAAGGTTGATTTTCAGGAGTGACTTGGTGTACTCATTGATAGACAAAAGTGGTTCGATGTACTCGGTGTAATCTTGTTGATTATAGTGAAACCCTTTAAGTATTATTAAAAATAGGCACGACAACAAGGCGGGGCGGGGGAGGGTTTTGCCTCCTCGATCCCTGCCCCCCCCCCCACCCCAAATTTTTTAACCGTCCCTGCCCCTGATCCCCGTCGAGGTTAGAAATTAAGTTCTCATCTCCGTTTCCATTGGATTTCGGATTTCCCGCCCCGTCCCATCCCTGATCTATATTATTTTTAAAAAATAATTATATTTATACTAAATTAATTTTACTATTTTTATGTATTTTTTATACATAAATAAATATTTGTAATTTTACCATTTGTAATTATTATTAATTAAATATATTTTTTAATTTATCATATTTATACTAAAATATGTATGTAAAAGAAATATTAATTATTTTTTCTTTATATAAATATAGAATATTTATAACATTATTATTATTATTATAATAATATTGTATTCAAACATTTGATTATATATATATAAGTTAATTCATTTTAAGTTATCAATTTATATGAAATATATAGTTTATAAGGAAATATTTAATAAGTTAATTTTTATTTAATTAGTTAGAAGTAATAATAGTTTAAATTATCAATTCTTTTTAATCCTTTAAAATACAATTATTTTATTAAGATAAATTTTGATATATGACAAGTAAGAATAATAAGATTCTAAAAATATGACACAATAAAACCTAATAAATATAAATTATAAATAAAATAATATTAGTTACTACTAAGATTTATGTAAAATATTTAGAAAAAGATAAAAAGGAAGAAAATAAATTAACTTTATGTTCATCAAATTGAAAAGATTGAAAAAGAAAAGAAATTGATGAGAGAGATAAAGGAAATGTGAAAAATTGAAAGGTAAGAGAAAGAGAATAATATAATAAACTAATTGATATAAAAGATTTAAAAAGACAAAAGAATTAAAAAGTGGGGAAAAGAAAAAGTAAGAATAGTAAAATATAAAAAAAAATGACCTTATATGTAATAGAAAAAAAAAAGAAATATTTTTAAAATATTAATATTTTAAAATTTAAATATAAAGTCAGGGTAGAGATGATGACGCGATCGAGGTGGGGATTGCATTACTCATCCCCGCTCCCGACTTTTTAAAGCAGGAAAAATCCAAACTCGCTCTCACCCCTGGTCAACTTGATTTTTCCTTATCAAACTCAGAACGGAGACGGATTGGTCCCTATAGATACGAGTTTAATTGTCATCCCTAATTAGAAGAGAATGACATAATCCTTAATTATGATGAACTATTATATATGCATAATCTACATATGGTTATCTAATTTATATATATATATATATATATATATATATATATATATATATACTTTTTTTTCAAAAAAAACTATTTAAATTAATAAAAAAATTCTATTAAGAAAAACTCTATTTAAACTCCTTTTTAGAACTATCCGAGTGTTTCACAAACATGATGGTAATAATAGAAATTTTAAAATATTAATATCTATAAAAGATTAGTCTTTATTCAAAATGAATGTGTAATTCATATACCAAACCTCATAATAAAATAAGGTTATTATTTGTATATTGGGCGTCGAGTTTAACATTGGTATGAACAATTGAGAATTTCATTATGATTTTTCTCATTAATCTTTAACAAAATTTATTTTATATAATGATGGAAACATCAATTTTCTTTCTTTCATAATTTGAAAGATTTGTACGTATCTTAATTATATATATATATATATATATATATATATATATATATATATATATATATATATATATATATATATATATATATACTTACACTATAAAGATATTTGACATATATAATAATTTATATTACTATATTTTTTATACATAATATATAATAGAAGAAAGAATTTTATTTATTTTTTCTTCTTTCTATTACTACTATTATACGAGATACTTACATTGTTGATGGGAACAAGGTGATTGAAGGATTATGGTGGATGGTAGGGACATATATAAAGTAATAATTTTGTCTAAATCAAGACTAATAATCTTGTCTCTCTAAAAGTGACCGAATTATCAATAATATTTGTATTCCAAGTAATTCATAGAAGGAAGTCAGTGATATTTGTAGAAAAATAATTTGGAATGTTTGACACTTTCATCTACTTAAGTTGGTATTCAAGTATAACATAAACAAGAGATCATAATAGGGAGTGAGAACAATTATCAAGTAAAATAATATAATCTCAAAATGAAATATTAAATCTACTTTTCAACTTCATCACATACTCTATTTATTTTATAGTATCACTACAAGAAAATCACTTATTTCTAACGAATTTTTACCGACGGATTTAAGTAATTGTGGAAATTGGTCTTACCGACAGATAGATCTGTTGGTAAATTAATAATTAGTTACCGATGGATATATCTGTCGGTAAATCCGTCGATAAATTAATAATTAATTACCGACGGATATATCCGTCGATAAATTAACAATTAATTACCAACGAATATATCATCAGGTAAATCCATCGATAAATTAACAATTACTTACCACGTCGGTAAAATTATATAATAATTACTTAATTTTAAATATATTCTAATAAATTAATTATTCACCTAATTAAAAAATTAAATATTTTTTCTATTTAATAAATTAATTTAATCATAATTAGATTAATTTATAATAATTTATTAAATTCAATAATTTTAAAAAATAAATATTTATAAATATAAAAATATAAAATATAAAATATATAAATATATAAATATACAAATATACAAATATATAAATATATAAATATACAAATATACAAATATACAAATATACAAATATATAAATATACAAATATACAAATATACAAATATATAAATATATAAATATATAAATATATAAATATAAAAATGTATAAATATAAAAATATAAAATATATAAAAATTTAAATATATAAATATATTGTATTTATATATTTATTTGGATATACATTTATTTGTATATAAATATAATTTATTGTAAACTATAATCGAAAAATTCTAGTAGCTTAGTGGTTGAAGTATCGACTTCCAACTCTAAGATATTGGGTTCAAAACCTGTTAGTGACAATTCTCTTGATCTAAATTATAATTCAAACTTCTAAAAATATGAAAGAGGAGTGTAATAAATAATAAAAATATTTCGATGGATTTTGTCCGTCGAAATCCGTCGGTAGTTTCGATTTTTCTTGTAGTGTATGAAAATTTAAATTAAATTTGTAGTGACTAGTTACAATAAATGAACCCGATTTTAATCATTCTCTAATTGATATATACGCATTTCAATCCTCTAGTTCCAAACTCCATCTATAATATAATCAAATCTTTATAAATAAATATTATTATTTAAAATAATTAAATAATATAAATATAAATTAATAAATAAGGACCAATGCATAACTAGAGATAAATAGATAAATATAAAATAGGACCTAGGTAGGATCAGTGTGTAACTAAAGATAAATAAATAATAATAATATAATATAAAGAAAGGAGAGGGGTGTCTCTAGAAAAATAGGTTTTATAATAAATAATAAAAATATTTTTGACAGATTTTGTCCGTCGGTAGTTTCAATTTTTCTTGTAGTGTATGAAAATTTAAATTATATTTGTAGTAACTAGTTACACTAAATGAACCCGATTTTAATCATTCTCTAATTGATATATACTCATTTCAATCCTCTAGTTCCAAACTCCATCTATAATATAATCAAATCTTTATAAATAAATATTATTATTTAAAATAATTAAATAATATAAATATAAATTAATAAATAAGGACCAATGCATAACTAGAGATAAATAGATAAATATAAAATAGGACCGATGTGTAACTACAGGATCAGTTCAGTAACTAAAGATAAATAAATAATATAAAATATGATTAGTCCGTAACTAGAGATATTAAAATATGACTAATACGTCCGAAAATAAATAAATATAAAATAGAACCGAGTGTGTAACTAGAGATGATCTAAATATGACTAGTGCGTAATTAGAGATAATTAAATTATGACTAGCACGTAATTGAAGATAATTAAATTATGACCAATACACGTAACTAGAGATGATTAAAAAATGACTAGTACATAATTAGACATAAATAAAATATAACAGAATAAATAAGAAGAGGTTAGAGACACCTCAGCTCACAACCATAATTAAAAATAAATTTTCTCTCCCTCTCTCTATCTTTCTCTTCTCTTTCCCTTAATTTCTCCTTCTCTCTCCACTCTTTTCCCTTTCTCTCTCTTTTTCTTATCTCCCTTTTCACCCTAACATCTCCTATTTATACTCACATTTTTTTACATTAGATGAACCTTATCCTTATATTATTTATTATTTTAAGAATAATTTGATAATATATATTGTTAGACAAATGACATCTAGAGGGGGTGAATAAATGCACAAATTAAAATAAATATCAAATTAAAAATTTATTTTAAGATGTCCAATATTTATTAATTCAATTTTAATTATCAAATTGAACAAAGATAAAGCGTTAAGTGATATAATCAGATAGATAAAGGAAAAAATTATAGAGAAGAGAATGACATTATAAGGAAGAGAATATCACACAAAGATTTATACTGGTTCGGGTATAGTCAACCCTACATCCAGTTCCTAGTCAACACTATCTTTTAAAATCAGTTCACAAATTACAATCAACTCTAAACTAATTCAAAAGACAATCACCTCCTTAGAAACTCACTAAGGATGAACACCTCCGTAGAATCGCACTAGGGATGAACACCTCCTCTAAATAAATGAAAGGATGAAAAACACCCCCTTTGCCACCAACACACAAAGGATGAACACCTCCCTAGAATCTCACTAAGGATGAACACCTCCCTAGAATCATACTAGGGATGAACACCTCCCCTGAACAAATCAAGGGGATGAAACAGAGACAAAGATAGTTCTCAAATTAATTAAATAAGAACAGTCACACCTGGGTAATGGAGACAACAAATTGTAGAAGCCTGTAGAATGCCAACCTCCAAGAACAAGTGTGATTAACAATGAAAACACAAAAGGCAGTAGAAAAGAGGGTTTTCTCAAAAGGTGTAAAATATCTTTGTTGTCTTGCTCTTAATTCTTTTCTCAAAACTGATTGAATGTAAATTGTATTTTCGAATTTTGTAATTGTGTGTTTTTTATTTTCCATCAAAACTTAATTAAATAGAAAAATAGCATTAGAAAATAGTTGTTGGTTATTAATAATATCATAGAGAAAATCAGGATGTATCCAAAAATATTTATTCTTCAAAACAAATATATTTTTCAAATTTGAATTGTCATAATTGATTATGTTACTAGTATAATCAATTATGACAGAGAAAATCATTTTTCCATTTCTGATGCATCATAATTGATTATGATTGTGAAAAGTATCATGTTACGAAATTTTATCACACTCGTGCTTTCGAGACTTATGCATAATATTACTTCATCAACTTGTACCTCCATATCCAATATTCTAAGACTTTATCTAGTCTTCAGGAATCATCTTGGGCTTGCTTGAATCATCGTCTTTATCAAAATCATATCTTGGGCATGTAGAGAAATGTTTCACATTGTCACCAACAGTTTTAATTCAGCTTGTCCTTAATTCACCTTGATGTCCTTAATTCAATTAATCTTGAATTGTGTTGACTTGAATGTAGTTGACTTGAATCATCATCAAAATCATTTCTTGGGAATGTAGGGACATTTCTATCAATCTTCCCCTCATTGCTTTCAATCTCCCCCTTTTTTATGATGATCAAGGAAACACCTGAAATGAATTAAAATGTTTGACTCTATATAGCCAGCTCAAGATTAACACATATTTGCACAGTATAGTGTAGTACATATTAGCACAGTATATTTAAACTTCCCCTCGATATGTTAATAACAAAGCTCCCCCTAACTCATTTGAGCGAAAATTCTCCTAACTCCCCTCTTTAATTCAAAAATCTCAAACTGTAAAAATTTCAAAAATCAAAATCTTAAAAATTTAAAATTTCAAAAATCTCAAACTGCAAAATTTCAAATTTCAAAAATCTTAAACTACAAAATTTCAAAATTCAAAAATCTCAAACTTTCAAATTTCAAACTTTAATAATTTCAAATTTTCATAAATTCAGATTTTCAAAATTCAAACTTTCAAATTTCAAACTTTAATAATTTCAAATTTTCATAAATATAAATTTTCAAATTTCAAACTTTCAAATTTCTAAGTTGGTTAACAATCAAATTTATGTGACAGATAAGTGCAAATATTCAATGCAGAGGCATGAGAGACAAGAATAAACTTATCTTTGTGATATTTTCCTATTCATCAATCTTGTTCCTGTACACCCATTTAGCTCCAATAACCTGTATTGATTTCTTATCCTTGATAATCATGTGCAATATCAACATACAAATCTAGGTACCCTTTCATCATCTTTGGGTCCTTAAAAAGGTTAGTAGAATCACAAGTCTCTGCCAAAAGACTAAGGATTAAAAGAATATAACCATGATATAATAATCGATTATCACAACACCTTCAAAATCAACATAATTGATTATGACAACATGAAATTTGTTTTCCAAAAATTCATAATCTATTAGATGCTCAAACTATCATTTAGACATGTATAAATGTTTTGTTCCTTTAGGAACCCATTCATATTTGCCATAAGATGTGCCAAAATGTTTTACATAACATCTATTTGATGTATGACCTAATTTCATACAATAAAAACATGTTGGTTTTTTTTGAAAAGGTCTAAATGAATTTCTTAAAGTTTTTGAAACTGGTTTCACATCTGTTTTCCTTGACTCTTTCACAAAAATAGTTTTATGAGGATCTGGTCTTTCTTTGGGTTTGTAACTAAGTTCAGCTTTGCTAGAATCAACTATTTGATAATCTAACATAGAATCAAGATTTTCAGAAGATTTTGAAAACTTAATAATTATTTTCTCTAACTTGAAAATCTCATTTTCCAAATGATTACAATTTTCACAAGGTTTAACAACTTCTTTATTTTTAGACAAAGTTTTAAATTTCTCAACATCTTTCTTTAAACACTCATTTTCTTTTTCAAGAATACCAACATTATTTTCTAATGCATTAAACTTTTGTCTAAGTGTATTGTATTTCTTAGATATTCTTTAAACTTTCATACATATCTTGATATTCTTTAAAAAACTCATCATATTCATTTAAGGATTTTGTACTGCTTAACTGTGATGAAGTTTCTTGTGATGAGGCTTCATCATCACTTTTTGTCATCAAGCAAATATTTGCTTCTTCTTCTCCATCACTGTTTTTGAAAGAACTCTCTTGTGTTGTGGAAGAATCATTATCCTCCCAAGCAATATAAGCTTTGTGTTTTCTCTTATATATATCGTTCTTCTCTTTCTTCACATCTTTCTTTTCTTTCTTAAGTTCCGGGCAATCTGGTTTGATCTGGCCAGGTTTTCCATATTCCTAGCAATGGTATTTATTTGTTTTCTCCTTTCTTTGCTGTCGCTTTTTCATATTCTTCATAAAGCGAGAAAATTATTTAACAGAAAGAGACATATTTGAATCCAAAAACTTACCTTCATTTTTGCTTTCATCTTGTGAAGATTTTTCTGCTTTTAGAGCTATCGTCTTGGTTTGATTTTGTTCACCGTTTGTTAGATATTGTTTATATATAGTTTGATATTGTTAAGATATTGTTAGATATTGTTAACCACAATATCAAATAGTATCTTCTGTTTATTCTATTTACTTTTGGTTACTCTTTTAGTTGTACCTCTCTATTATAAATAGACTACCCTACGTGTGATTTATACACAAGGGAGATTAATTTCAAACCCTATTTCCTCTATATTCAACATGGTATCTAGAGCTTAAGGTTATCTTGAAAAAAAAAATTTCGCCTTTTGTCCACTGCTGGAGCCGCCCCACCGCTTCTGTTAAACTGATCCTCCACATCAGAAAAGAATTATCTTTGTTACTGAATTTTATTTGGTAGTGAGAAAGTGCATGTCTAGGAAAGTTCTGGCAAGGAAAAGACTTGGTATTTAAGTGTGTGCATTAGTGACCCACCTCTCTTTCCTGGGAACTTACCTGGTGTACTGGTTCACGTTGTTGTCACCACTACCACTGGAGCAGTCACCGGATCCGCCGCTGCCAGAGAATTCGCCAGATTTTTATTTTTTGACCGGTGACATATGATTTTGCTTGTCTCGGTCATGTGACCACCGTGTCGTTGAGATCACCACTATCGGAGTTGGTCGTCCCGTTCTCTCCTGCGCCGTTTAGTCTTTGCGACCTTATTTTTAGTATTCTCATTTTGGATTTGTGCTTCGTGGGTTAATTGGATTACTTTGGATTGTTATAGGGTTTGTTCTCCCGCTCTTCATGACTTCTTCCACTTCTTCTACTTTTTCCAATTTTGTTAATGATTCTTTTGTGTTGACATCCCATCGTGATGACCGGACTCGCCCTCGCAAACAGGGAAAAGGGCATCCTAAGTGTGAACATTGTGGCAAGCTAAGTCACAAGATTAACAAGTGTTATGCATTACATGGTCGTCTTCCTCGATCTGCTGCAGTTGTTCAGACCAATCTTTCCCCACCTATATCTGTTGGGGATCCTCCTTCTTCTGTTGCATCCGATATGCCTACTATATTCAACAAATTTCTCAAATGGTATAAGGATCAACAATCTTCTAGTTCCACTATATCTGTCACACATAAAAATACATATTTTGCTGGTCTGACCCAATCATTTTCTCCTGGTCCTTGGGTTTTTTATTCAGGAGCCACTGATCATATTACTGGTAACAAATCTTTGTTCTCCTCTTTATCCTCTCCTAATCATTTACCTTCTGTTACACTGGCTGATGACTCTAGAGTATCATCTCATGGTGTTGGAACGGTTAAAATTTTTCCTTCTTTAACCATTGATAATTTTCTTTATGTCCCTGGGTTTCCTTTTAACCTGTTGTCCATCAGTTGTCTAACTCGTTCTCTTGATTGTGTTGTTACTTTTACCAACAATTTTGTGTGTTTACAGGACCAAAGTTCGAAATAGGTGATTGGCACAGGATGTGAGTCTCATGGTCTTTATTATCTCCGTCCCTCTACACATGTTAGTACAGTTATGGAGTCTCCCTCTCCTCTTCATGCTCAGTTAGGTCATCCAAGTCTTGCCAAGTTACAAAAGCTTGTCCCTGCCTTATCCAACTTATCTAGTTTGGCGTGTGAGTCATGTCAATTAGGCAAGCATAGTCGTACTTCTTGTCCTCGTAGTGTCACACGTAGTTCTTCGTCTCTTTTTATCGTGGTTCACTCTGACATTTGAGGACCTAGCCACGTTAAGTCTACTTTAGGTTTTCAATACTTTATTACTTTCATTGATGATTATTCCAGATGCACTTGGTTATTTTTGATGAAAAATCATTCTGAATTATTTCATATCTTTCAAACTTTTTTTAATGAAATTCAAACTCAGTTTGGTGTTTCTATTATAGTTTTGCATAGTGATAATGGCCGTGAATATCTTTCTCATTCTTTTAAATAATTCATGGCTTCTCATGGTATTTTGCATCAAACTTCTTGTGCTTATACACCTCAACAAAATGACGTAGCTGAACATAAAAATAGACATCTTATTGAAACAACTCGCACACTTTTAATTCATGGAGATGTTCCTCAACATTTTTGGGGTGATGCTCTTCTTACTGCATGTTATCTCATTAATCGCATGCCTTCTTCGGTTTTAGATAATAAAATACCTCATTCCATTTTATTCCCTCATGAACCACTTCATCCTTTACCTCTGAGAGTTTTCGGGTCTACATGTTTTGTTCATAATTTCAGTTCTGGTCTTGACAAGCTTTCTCCTAGATCACATAAATGTGTTTTCTTAGGGTTTACAAGATCACAAAAAGGATACAAATATTTTTCTCCTTCTCTTAACCGTTATTTTGTGTTTGTAGATGTCACCTTTGATGAGTTGTCTCTTTATTTTAAAAGTCAATCTTCATCTCTGTCTCCATCCAATCTTGTCAACACTCCTAATACATTTAATGTTCCTGTTGTTTGTTACCCTCTAACTGTGTCTTCTTCACCATTAGTTCCTGCTCCGCAGTCAGCTTCTTCTCCACTGCCTCTTCAGATTTATAGTTGTTGAAACCAATCACAACCACCACCATGTGACTCCACTCAAGTGCCAACTACTCTGTCTCCTCAGGATCTAACATATGAGTCTGACCTTCCCATTGCCCTCCGAAAAAGTATTCGTTCTACACGTAATCCCTCTCCCCATTATATTGCTTTGAGTTATCATCGACTGTCATTACCGTTTTATACATGTCTTTTCTCTATTTCTTCTGTGACCATTCCAAAAACTGTTCGTGAAGCTTTAGCCCATTCTGGTTGGCGTCAAGCCATGTTAGATGAACTAAGTGCTCTTCATAATAGTGGAACTTGAGAATTGGTCATGTTACCGTCTGAGAAATCTGTTGTTGGTTGCAGGTGGGTGTTTGCTATCAAAGTTGGACCTGATGGTACTATTGATCGTCTCATTGCTCGTCTTGTGGCCAAAGGTTATACTCAAATTTTTGGGTTGGATTATGGAGATACCTTTTCCCCTGTGGCAAAGATGGCTTCTGTTCGTTTATTTATCGCCATGACCGCTCTTCAACAATGGCCTCTTTATCAACTGGATGTTAAAAATGCTTTCTGTAACCCCCTTACAGATTACATTTATTAATTCTAATTTATTATCTAAGTTAGTAATATTTTCAATATTCATAGAAGGTTAATAGAAAATATACTAAGTGAACAATTAATTTAGGTAAGGTTTTATATTAAATCAAGCAACAAGTTCTAGTACAAAGTTTTCAAAATATTACAAGTCATGAAGTTATACTTATATGTTATACAATTCCCGACCTAAGCTCTGGATTTTTGCATCCGACATCTTTCTCTTGGACTATATATTCCTGCATCATACGTCACCAACATCTGGGATTGAAATATTTATGGGGTTAGACATTTAATTTTATCCACAACAAATAAAGCAAACATTCATACGATAAAATCAACTAATGAAACATTCCTTCTAATAAGTTCCTAACTGCATATAAATATACAACCATATGTAATTTAATTTGAAAATTAATTGTGAGAAACAAATAAATCATTCATGGAATCATAATAGAGAATGTCATACAAATCATGAATAATCTACAATTTCATCATCCAACATGTTTATGATATGCAAATGTGACTCAAAACGTAAAACTTTAAAATCATGCTTTTGACTCAAAATTTAAAAATTTATTTTTGACTCAGTGCTCCATGGAGACTCATTGAGTGTCTAGTGGAACCAGACTTATCATCACCCTGTCCGGTGATTCGGCAATGTCCCACTAAACGCGAACAAGTAGACGAGTAGTCGAGTGTCGGTGCACCCGGCGAGCTACCACGGCACGGAATCAAATAAAGACCGACCACTTATGGAATTGCCCATGCCCAAACACTCCCTAGACCAGAGGTCCATCCCCATAGACCAGAGGTCCTGTCTTACCTATTCTACTCCCCCATTTACTATCAGAGATTCTGGTAGCTCAATTTTTAATAATTCATTCTCTGTCTCATTTGGCCAGCCATTTTCATAGTCATATTTCACTACCAGATACTCTTGATAGTAAATTGACTCACAGAAAAATTTAAAAATTCTGTTTTGCACATCATTATTCCTACCAACCGTCCTTGGTAGCAACTTAAGAGAAATTTCCAAGTACTTTTCTGTAAAAACTTTTTTGTGACTTCCAGAAAACATTTCATGCACTATGTTTATGTCTCGTAACAATCTATCATCAATTAAATACTTAAAAACATCTCCTTCATATATTCAAAATTTTAATTACAATTCATAGTTGTTTTAAGCAAGACAATTTTTATTAATAATTTATTTCATAGGGTTCAGTGTTTTGTCCATATCTTGAGTTCTAGACCTCATTTTAAGATGATTCCAATTGTGTTGGAAAGATAAGATAATAATCTATAACTTTGATGAAGGCACTATCCTTAAATTCTAACATTTATTGAGTCTTTTTCCTAGTAAACAAAGAGGGGGTAATATACTGTTTGACTTTATCTCGATTATACCCTTAACCTTTTTCAAAATTCCATTTATGTCCCTAATATGTGAAATGACTATTTTACCCTTGATCTTTTGCAAAAATTCCCACCTAGTCCTTTCTTCTTCCTTCGCTCGCTCAAGCGAGTATACCGGTCGCTTGAGCGAGATGGAACCCGAGAGTCCCCTTTTGTTTGAAGGCTTCGTCGCTCAAGCGAGTACATCGGTCGCTTGAGCGAGGCATGACCCGAGAGTCCCCTTTGTTTGAAGCTTTCGTCGCTCAAGCGAGTACACCGGTCGCTTGAGCGAGACATGACCCTTATTGAACCTTATGATAGAATGAAGATCTTGAAGATTTGATAAAGTCAAAGGCTCCTTGGGTTAAAGGGTAGAGTGATTAATGAGTTTGCATTAATATTAATAGGTATAATCATTCATTCTTCTCTACTGCATGAGGGTTCATCATTTGAAAGAATTTGAAAATGCCTCTAAGCGTTTTAATCCTTAGAAACTAGTTTAATCGATTAATATATTCTTAAGACTAAGATTTAATTGATATACTTAAAGATTAAATGATTAAAATCAACTAGGAACATTCATGACAGAGTTTTAAGTGATGTATTTTTGAAACAATCGATTAAAACCACTTAAGAGCATTTACTGTCACTGTTTTAATCGATATACATTCGAATTAATCGATTATTTTCATTAAAGAAGTATTTGAAAACCTTACGTCAGTATTTTAGCCGATGTAACTTCGAATTAATCGATTAAAATCACTTGAAATGTTTTGAAAAGTGTTACGTAAATATTTTAATTGATGTAACTTTGAAGTAATCGATTAAAATCACTTGAAATGTTTTGAAAAGTGTTATGTCAGTATTTTAATCGATGTAACTTCGAATTAATCGATTAAAATCACTTGAGATGTTTTGAAAAGTGTTCTGCCAGAATTTAAATTGATGTAATATCGAATTAATCGATTAAAACAACTTAAGAAAATTTTTGTCAAATGTTTTAATCGATTAAATCAGAGCTTTCATTAGTTAAAATCACTTATAAAGTTTTGAGAAAATGTTTGGCAAAATTATAATCGATTAAACCACGAATCAATCGATTAAAATAACTTAGAGAATTTTTGTATAACTGTTTTAATAAATTAAAATGTCGTCGCATCAGTTAAAATAAATCTGGAAAATGGTCAAACACATTTTAACCAATTAAAAGAAGATTTAATCGATTAATCAAGAAATAATAATCGATTAAAAGAAAGTTTTAAGCGATTAATTAAACCAGTTAGTTGGAAAATGTTTCTATATAAACAAGATTGCTTCAGCGATTTAAAACACATATTTGAGTAATCAAACAAACAATCAATAGAGATCTTTTCAAGGAAGAAGTGCGCAAGTTTTTGTGAAGTTTTTTTCAAAGTTCTTTCTTGAGGCATTTTTACATTCTTGCATGTGAAGAAACTCATTCTGCAAGAGCTGCATAATCCGGATTTGATTGTTCTAGTTTCTTCTCTTTGTTATTTTCAATTCTTTACTGTATTGTGGGTGTCTAGAAGTGTTGGGCACTGGTTCTGTAGCTAGAATTTGGCTGTAGGTTGGTTCAAGAACTGGAACTTGGTTCTTGGTGAAAGTTCAGTGCAAGAACTGGAATTTGGTTCTTGGTGTGGATTGGGTGTTTTGTGATTCGGGTTTGTAATAAGAAACATAATCAATCTAGTGGAACTCAACTGAAATTTGGTTGAGAACTAGACGTAGCTCTATGGTTTGGGTGAACCAGTATAAGTCTTGTGTGCCTTTCTCTAAACCTTTACTCTCTTTTATTCTGCTTGTGCCTTACATAGAACTATTTGTTTTTCTTAGTTCATAACTTGATCAGAATTCATAATCTTTGAAATAGATAATCTGTATTCTTAAAAGTGCGAAAAACTTTCAAAGATCAATTCACCCCCCTCTTGATCTCAACCTACATTTCTAACAATTGGTATCAGAGCAGGGTCTTGAAAATCACTCAAGACTTTCGGTCCAGTTTTTTCAATGGCTGAAAACAAACTACCTTTTTTTGAGGGTGCTTCTATTAACAGACCTCCATTGTTTTGTGGTACAGATTATCCATTTTGGTAGATAAGGATGAAGATCTTTATTGAATCTATTGATAGGAATATTTGGGATGTAATTATAAATGGTCCACTTATTATAGAAAAAGAATGGTCCATTTTGATTGATGAAGAAAAGAGAAAAGTTCAAAGTGATTGCACTGCTAAGAACATTATTACATCTGCTCTTAACATGGATGAATTTTTCAGGGTATCTCATTGTCAATCTGTCAAAAAATTATGGGAAGTTCTTAAGGTGAATTATGAAGAAACAACAGATATATGTTTGATGGCTAATATGAATTCTCCGACCATTAGTGTAAGTTCTAATTCTTCTATTAATTCTATAAATTACATCTCATTACAGAATGCTTTTAATGAAATGCATGAAGTAGAAAAAAGATTAGAAAAAGAAAAGAAAAGGTTAAAAAGTATGAACAACCAGTTAGAAAACAAAATCATTTTTCTTGAAAAGAAAATTCTTGATTAAGAAACTAACGCTGAATATTTGAAAATGATTGATAACAATTATGACTGCATGTGTATAGATCAAAAGATTTGTGAAAATTATCCTGAATTACAAAAGAAAATTGCATACTTAATAAAAATTGCCTCTAAACTTGCATAAGGTAAAACCAATCTTGATGTTCTTCTTGATTCTCAAAAATTAGTTTGTGATCGCGCTGGTATTGGTTTCATACCATTTGTTGGAAAGAAAACTAGAGCTTTCAAAAATTACTTTTCATATAGAAAACCTAACACATCACTATTTACTACATGTTTCTATTGTATGAAAAGAGGTCATTCTGTAAAATTCTGCAAAATCAAGAAATATGCATTAACAAAAGGAAGAATGAAGTGGATTTCCAATAAATCATTTCAAATAACTTGATAGGACCCTATTATCTTAAAAAAGGGTACCAAATTGTGCTAATTTATTTATTTTGCAGGAACAAAAATCTGGAGATCTATTGGTACCTGGTCAACAAATAAGTATTTTGGATATGAGGAACATGGAACAATCTCATGAACTGATTGTTTTAACTGATATAAAATAGTTTTTAATCGATTAAATTCACTTATAGAGAATTTTTGAAAAACTGTTCGTACAATTTTAATCGATTATTCATCGAATTAATCGATTAAAAGCTCTCTGGTTTGCAACCAATATTTTAGATATCTGTTTTATCGATTAAAAATGATTTACATCAGTTAAATTCATTATTTGATTCAAAATTAATCGATTCTTTCTCGTTTTAATCGATTAAAATTCTTTTATCATTTCTCCAAATCATTTCAGTACAAAATTAATCGATTGTTTCTCTCTTTAATCAATTAGTATCACAACTATACTGATTTCTTTTTCAGAAACAACAAATTGAAGTGTTGAAACATACAAGGACATGAATGTTGAACTTACATGGACATGAAGCTTGTTGATTTTGATGATGATTCAAGAACAATGGACTTAGAGAGTTGAAGACTTGTATTCTTGTGTAATAACTCTGTTTTGATGATTTTGAGTCTGTAATATTAGAGTCTAAGATAACCAACATATAGTCTACTCTTTAGAAGCTTCAAAAACCCATTTTTATCAAAAACACACTGGTTTAATCGATTAAAAGGCCAAATAATCGATTATTACAGAGAGAAAAACCATTTTCTGTATCAGCTCTCTGTAATAATCGATTAACACTCCTGTTAATCGATTAACAGGGCTGTTAATTGATTAACAGGGTAAATAATCGACTAAAACAGTGCGGTATGGGTTCTTGTTGATTTTGGCTTTGTAATAATCGATTAACACTCAAGATAATCGATTATTTCAGTCAGATATGCATTTTGAACTTCAAATTGAACCAAGTCTCGAAAACCCTAGTCCCAATACACCAAGTTTCGAAAATCCCCAATTCCCAAACCTTAATTCATATACTTAAGGTTCTCTAAGGCTCTCTGCAAATTGAACAACCTTTTTCAAACAAAAGTTGAGAGCTGTGATTGCCAAAGAACTGTTTGTTGGAGGAAAAAGGGGCTTTTGGAACCTAGTGTGGGCTAGAAGTGATAAGAATCACTAAGTGGAGTTCTTGGTGGATTGTGTGTTGTGCCGTCTCTAGGGAAAACTGTTCTTCATCTCTTGTATGACTCAAGAGAGGTGTTTTCGTTACTCTATCTTTTCATTTGTAATCTGCTTGTATAACTTTGATTATAGTGATAACATTAATCCTCTATTTGAGTGATTAGCAACTAGATGTAGGGTCTTTTGATCCGAACCAGTATAAATCTTCTGTGTAAGACTCTATCCTTATTCTATTTACGTTTGCACAACATTTTAATCGATAAAATTTGGGGAAAATTTTTAAAACCTAATTTTTGTTAAGAAACCAATTCACCCCCCTCTTGGTTTTTGTCTGTTCACGCAAACATTCTGCTGCACGATTTTAACATGAAGATCTTTGGTATCTTGATAGCGGCTGTTCAAAATATATGACAGGGGATATCTCAAAGTTTCACAGTCTAAAACTAAAAAATGGTGGTACTGTCATTTATGGAGATAACAACAATTACAAAATTGTTGGAGTTGGTGATATCAAATGTATAAAATCTGGTATCATTAAAAATGTACTATATGTTGAAGGAATGAAACATAATTTGATCAGTATCAGTTAGCTGTATGAAAAAGGTCACAAAGTTATCTTTGAACCAGAACAATGTCAAATACTAAGATCAGGCTCAAATCAAGTATTGATCACTGGTAAGAGAATCAACAACATTTACATGTTAAAACTAATTCTGCCAATAACTGCTGTCTAATTGCCAAAGAAAATGATTCATGGTTATGACATAAAAGATTAACACATATTCATATGCATCATCTTAATAAATTGATTTCCAAGGATTTTGTAATAGGTCTACCTAAACTAAAGTTTGTGAAAGATAAAGTATGTGATGCATGTCAAAAGGGCAAGCAAACAAAAAGTACTTTTTTTTTTGTAGAAAAATGTTGTTTCAACTTCAAGACCTCTTGAAATTTTGCATATGGATCTCTTCGGTCCTTCAAGAACTGTAAGTTTAGGTGGGAATCTATATGCATTGGTTATTGTAGATGATTTCTCAAGATTTACCTGGACAATCTTTTTAAAATTGAAATTTGATACTTTCCATGCTTTTAAGAAGTTTGCTAAACAGATTCAAAATGAAAAAGGCTATTTCATTTCAAACATTCAAAGTGATCATGGGGGAGAATTTTCAAATGAAAATTTTGATATATTTTGTGAAAAACATGGGATTAAGCACAATTTTTCTGCTTCTAGAACTCCTCAACAGAATGGTGTAGTTGAAAGGAAAAATCGTTCCCTTGAAGAGTTAGCTAGGACAATGCTTAATAAAAAATACTTACCAAAATATTTTTGGGATAATTTCGTGAGTATTGCTTGCCATATTTTAAACCGTATTTTAATTAGACCATTTCTCAAAAAGACTCCCTATGAATTATATAAAGGCAAAAGGCCTAATATAAACTACTTTAGAGTGTTTGGATGTAAGGTCTTTGTTTTAAATAATAGAAAGGAAAATCTTGGAAAATTTGACTCCAAATCAGATAAAGGTATTTTCTTGGGTTATTCATTAAATAGCCATGTCTATAGAATCTTCAATAAAAGACTAAAACTAGTAGAAGAATCGATTCATGTTGTATTTGATGAAACTAATCTAGATATGCAAAAAAACTCAGTTTGTAGTGCAAATGATGATCTTTTAACTGATAAAATGTATCAGTTAAAACTACTAAAATCAACTACTTTTTAGAAACAAGAAGAGTATATTGAAGAATCTGAAGAACAACTGCCCAAAGAATGGAAGGCTCCAAGAAATATTTCAATGGATAACATCATTGGAGAAATAAAACAAGGAGTTTCTACACGAAGATCTTTAAATAAATTTTGTAATCACATGACATTTGTATCTCAAATTGAACCAAAACATATCTGAAGCATTAAAAGATAATAACTCGATTAATGCAATGCATGAAGAGTTAAACCAATTCACAAGGAATAATGTATGAGAATTAATTCCAAAGCCAAATGATGCAAATATTGTTGGAACTAAATGTTGAAAATGCAAGGATATGATGTCTAAAATTTTTGATGATGATTCAAGAACAAAAGACTTCAAGATTAGAAGACTTATATTCATTTGAAATTACTTGTAATAACTCTGTTTTATCATTTTGAGTCTGTAAAAATAGAGTCCATGATAGCCAACACTTAGTCTGTCCACAAAAGCTTCATTCTTATCAAGGTCGCACTGGAATAATTGATTATTGTTGATAATAATCGATTATCCTGGATAAAACTTTAGTTTTCTGAAAGAAGCACTGAAATAATCGATTATTGCTGATGATAATCGATTATCCTAGATAAAACTTTAGTTTTATGAAAGAAGCACTGGAATAATCAATTATTACTGATGATAATCGATTATCCTGGATACAACTTTAGTTTTCTGAAAGTTACACTGGAATAATCAAAAGTTACACTGGAATAATCAAAAGTTACACTGGAATAATCAATTATTGATGATGATAATCGATTATCCTGGATAAAATTGGTTTTCCCATATTTGGCTCTGTGATAATCGATTATCTCTGATGGTAATAGATTATTTGTGTCAGTTATGAATTTAAATTTCAAATTTCTGACCTAATTTTCGAAAATCCCTAAAAATTTTATTTAAAGGACTCTCATGCTCTCTGCAAAACTGACAAACCTTTTTCATACTTAGAAAAGTTAAGAGTTGTGATTGTTGGGAGAACTTTGAGTAGGGAAGAAAAAGGGGCTTTAAAAACCTAGTCTGGGCTAGAAACGATAAGAATCATTGATTGGGATTCTCAGTGGATTGAGTGTTGTGCTGTCTCTAGGAAAGTTGTCTTCATCCTTTGTGGCTTCAAAGGAGGTGTTCATCTCTTGTGTGACTCAAGAGAGGTGTTTTCTAATCCTTGTTTATTTGTAATCTGTTTATTTGAGAACCATTATTTTAGTGACTGAGTTAATCCTCGTTTAGAGTGATTAACAACTGGACGTATGGTCTTTTGATCCGAACCAATATAAATTACTTTTGTAATCTTCTTTCCTTATCTCTTTACATTTCAAGTGTTTTATTGTATTAACATTTAATCGGTAAAATCTTGTGAAAATTTTTAAAAGGGAAAATTTTTATAAGAAACCAATTCACCCCCCTCTTGGTTTTTGTCTTAACGCAAACATTCCGCTGCACGATAACAACAAATAGTATCAAAGCTTGCTTTGATAGTTTTTTAAATTTTCGAAAATGGTCGGACGAAACCAAACTTTTGCTGAGGGTGCCTCTATTAACAGACCCCCACTTTTTGCTGGTCAAAGTTATCCTTTCTGGAAAGTTAGGATGCAAATATTTTTGGAGTCTGTTGACAGGGGTGTTTGGGAAGCTGTTGTAAATGGTCCGTTTATTCCTAAAATGATTGTAAATGAAGTAGAGGAACCAAAACCGTTTTCTAGATGGACTGTTGAGGAAAATAGAAAGGCCCAATATGATGTTAGGGCTAGAAAAATTATTTCATATGCTTTGACCCTTGATGAGTTTTATAGGATATTTGTATGTAAAAGTGCTCAGGAGATGTGGGAAATACTAAGAAGGACTCATGAAGGAACCGACGATGTGAAAAGAGCAAGAAAGAACTCCTTGATTCAAGAATATGAATTGTTTAGAATGCAACAAGGAGAAACAATTTTTGACGTCCAAAAGCATTTCACACACATTGTGAACCATCTCTTTGGGCTTGGTAAGAATTTTGATACTGAGGAATTAAATGTTAAAATTTTAAAATTTTTGGACAAGAAATGACAACCCAAAGTGACTGCCATTATGGAGTCACAAAACCTTGAAACTATGACAATGTCGACTCTCTTTGGAAAATTGAGAGAGTATGAGCTTGAAATAGGAAGATTAAATGACGAGGAAGGCCAAAATAACAAGAGAAACTTAGCTTTTAAGACTGAGGTCTCAAAAAACAAGAATAAGATGGAAGAAGAATATTCTGAAAATGAAGAGGATGAGAACTTAAGTCTCATGATCAAGAAGTTCACAAAGTTCATGAAATCAAAAGGAAAGCAACCTTTCAAAAGCAAGAGGAAAGAAAAAGAAGAATCTTCACCAAATTTCAAATGCTATGGATGTGGTGAAATAGGGCATGTGAAAGCAGATTGTCCTAACAATAAAAGAAGTGATGAATCAAAAAGAAGAAAATCCTTTAAAAAGAAAGCTTACATTGTGTGGGAGGAAAGTGACTCTAGTTCTGAGTCAAGTGATTCTGATGTTGAAGCAAACCTTTGCTTAATGGCAAACAACAATTTCTCTTCCGACTGTGAGGTAAGTGATTCTGATTGTTCTTCTAGTGACAATGAAACTAATTATGATGAATTACATAATGCATATCAAGAATTGTTTATTGCTTTTAAAGATTTGAAATTTGAACATAAAACCCTGAAAAAGAGTTTGATTAAATCAGAAAAGGAAGTAGAATCTTTAAAAACAAGAATTATATGTTTTAAAGAAAAAGAAGTTGAACCAAAAGAGTGTGCATCATGTAAGAGCTATGAATTTGACATATGCATACTTGAGCATTTACTAGAAAATGCTACAAAAAATATGTGTGATTGAAAAAAGGATGAAAATCAAAATTTTGAGAAAACTAAAGGTAATAGTCATGTTCCTTTGAAAAGAACTAAAAATAAAAAAACCTGCAGAGTATAGGTTGTAAAAGGAACTATACCTCCTCAAAATAGAGTAGAATCTTTTTCAAAAATTAAATCAACAAATGCATGATTTTATTGTATGAAACAGGGACATACTTCTAATAAATGTAGGATTAAGCATTTTGGTGTTCCTAAAGGAAAATATATTTGGATACCTATAGTTAAATGATTTGATTATCTCTAACCCCAAGGACCCAAAAGTTATGGGGACCTAAGATCTTTGTGTTCTTATTTTGCAAGCATTTTCTAAATCCAAGAAGTCTATGTGGTACCTTGACAGTGGATGTTCAAGACACATGACTAGTGATAAAAAGAAATTTGTAAGTTTCAATAAGAAAGAATAAGGATATGTAACTTATGGAGACAACAATAAAGGCAAAATCCTTGGAACAGAAAACATTGGTGGTGCAAATACTTTGGAGATAAAGGATGTGTTCCTTGTTGATGGATTAAAGCATAATCTTCTCAGTATAAGTCAGCTTTGTGATAAAGGACTTAAGGTAATTTTTTAATGTAATTACTGCACCATACATCTTAAGGACTCTAAAGAAATTGCATTAAAAGGTATTAGGCATAACAATATTTATTTGATTGATTTGGATTGTGCATATGATGTTGATATAACATGCTTGGTTGTTAAAGAAGAAAACATTTGGTTGTGGCATAAAAGAGCAGCCCATATACATATGCATCAATTAAACAAATTAATCTCTAGAGACTTAGTTGTTGGTTTGCCTAAGTTAAAGTTTGAAAAAGATAAATTATGTGATGCATGTAAAAAAGATAAGCAAGTAAAATCATCTTTTAAAACTAAGAACATAGTTTCAACTTTAAAGCCTTCATAACTTTTACATTTAGATCTTTTTAGACCATCTAGAATTAAAAGCTTTGGAGGAAATTTCTATGCTCTTGTAATTGTTGATGACTACTCTAGATTAACTTGGACATTTTTCTTAACTTTGAAAAGTGAAGTTTTTAAGGCTTTTAGAAAATTTGCAAAACAAATTCAAAATAAAAAGAGTTAAGAATCAAAGTGTTAAGAAGTGATCATGGTAGAGAATTTCAAAATGAATCTTTTGAAAGTTTTTGTGAAGAAAATGGGATATTACATAACTTTTCTGCACCTAAAATGGCCCAACAAAATGATGTAGTTGAAAGGAAAAATAGATCCCTAGAAGAACTAGCTAGAACAATGTTGAATGAATCAAAAGTTCCTAAATAATTTTGGGCAGATGTTGTAAGTACTACATGTTACATTTTGAATAGAATGCTTATTAGGCCTATTTTGAAAATCACTCCTTATGAGCTATTTAAAGGAAGAAAACTAAATGTATCTCATTTAAAAATCTTTGGTTGTAAATGTTTTGTGTTAAATAATGGTAAAGATAATCTAGGTAAATTTGATTCCAAAGCCGATGAGGCTATTTTCTTAGGTTATTCTCTTACTAGCAAAGCATATAGGGTATTTAATAGAAGAACATTAAATATAGAAGAATCTATGCATGTTACTTTTGATGAAATTGTAGACCTTGAGGAAAATCCTCTTGAGTCAAGAAAAGAAAAAGCAGGTGATGAAGAGTACCTCAAGGAAGCACTAGAAGAAATGTACTTAAATGAAAATGAACCACCTCAACCATCCGAGTTAGCAAAAGCATGGCAATCAGCAAGAGGACTTTCACTTGACAATATAATTGGTGATATTTCAAAAGGGGTAAGTACTAGAAATATATCTAATTTCTATATGAGTGTAGCTTTTTTCTCACAAATAGAACCCAAGAATGTTGAGGAATCCCTCAAGGATGATCAATGGTGTATTGCGATGCAAGAAAAAATAAATCAGTTTGAAAGAAATCAAGTCTGGGAACTAATTCCAAGAGAAGAACATCATCAAGTAATTGGAACCAAATAGGTATTTAGGAACAAGCTTGATGAAGATGGAAACATAACTAAGAATAAAACTAGACTTGTGGCAAAAGGGTACTGTCAAGAGGAAGGTATAAATTATGATGAAACTTATGCTCCTGTTGCTAGGTTAGAGGCTATACGCCTACTTCTTGCTTATGCCTCAATGATGAAATTTAAATTATATCAAATGGATGTGAAAAGTGCTTTTCTAAATGGTTTTATTAAAGAAGATGTATATGTGCAACAACCTCTGGGTTTTGAAGATTTCAAATACCTTGATCATATTTTTAAATTGAAAAAGACACTTTATGGATTAAAACAAGCTCCTAGATCATAGTATGAAAGGTTAAGCAGTTTTCTATTAGCAAATGACTTTTCTAGAGGAAAAATTGACTCAACTTTGTTTATTAAGAAAGTAGGTGAACATATTTTGTTAGTTCAAGTATATGTTGATGATATTATTTTTGGATCTACTGATAACTCTTTATGTGAAGGATTTGCTAGTATTATGCAGAATTAATTTGAAATGTCCATGATGGGGGAAATAACCTTCTTCCTTGGACTTCAAATTAAGAAATTAAAAGATG
The DNA here is from genome assembly GCA_963425845.1 of Sphenostylis stenocarpa. Classification (NCBI taxonomy): domain Eukaryota; kingdom Viridiplantae; phylum Streptophyta; class Magnoliopsida; order Fabales; family Fabaceae; genus Sphenostylis; species Sphenostylis stenocarpa. Next base: position 28,791,353 of record OY731403.1, read on the forward strand.
GCACCTTTGTGTCTCAAACAAAATATTGCAAAGAAATTCTCAAGAAGTTTGGAATGGATACTGCAAAAGAAGCTAGCACACCAATGGGAACGTCCTGCTATTTGGATAGGGACGAATCAGGTTTGGAAATAAATCAATCTATGTATAGAGGTATGATTGGTTCTTTATTATACTTGACTGTAAGTAGGCCTGATATCATGCAATCTGTATGTGTGTGTGCTAGATTCCAGGCTTTTCCAAAAGAATCTCACTTAAATGCAGTAAAAGGAATTTTAAAATATCTTAAAGGAACCACAGGATTTGGGTTATGGTATCCTTTTGGAGCTTCACCTAGCTTAATAGGTTTTTCTAATGTTGATTATGGGGCTTGTAAGATTGATAGAAAAAGTACTAGTGGAACCTGTCATTTATTAGGATCTTCCTTAGTTTCTTGGCACTCTAAGAAACAAGCCTGTGTTGCTTTATCCACTATTGAGGCCGAATATATAGAGGTTGGAAATTGTTGTGCACAAATCCTTTGGATGAAGCAACAATTAGAAGATTATGATATCTTTTTTAGTGACATTCCTATGAAATGTGATAATACAAGTGCAATTAATCTTACTAAAAATCCTATTATGCATTCCAGAACTACGTACATTGAGATTATGCATCATTTCTTAAGAGATCATATTAGTAAGGTAAATTGTAAGATAGAATACATTGGTACAAAACATCAATTAGCGGATATATTCACTAAACCTCTTCCCAAAGACATATTCTATGAACTTAGAAGAGATTTAGGCTTACTAGAAATATCTTAACTTAGTAAAACTAAAGAGTAAGAAAATAGGCATCATGAGATTGTGAATCTCATCCAGGGGGTGGACTCTCATGTAATGTCCCCAGAACACAAGTTTGATATGCAATTTAACGATGATTCTCAATCTGATGAATTTTAAACTTTTGTATTCATAAGATTAGTTGTTTTCCAATTCATCTTGTGTAGTGTTTTTATATATATATATATATATATATATATATATATATATAAATATCAATTCATCAATTGATTTGTTAAGGGGGAGTCATTTATTTTCTAGCATTTATTGAGGGGGAGTTTTTGCTTTTATTTACTGCTTCTCTTTTTGTTTATGATAAAAAAGGGGAGAATATATTTAAAAGCCTGGTATGTTTAATATTTTTCTATGATAGTTGTGACAGAACAAAGAGGCTTTAAAGCAAATTTTGATCATCATCAAAAAGGGAGAGATTGTTGAAAATGCAAGGATATGATGTCTAAAGATTTTGATGATGATTTAAGAACAAAGGACTTCAAGATTAGAAGACTTATATTCATTTGAAATTACTTGTAATAACTCTGTTTTATCATTTTGAGTCTGTAAAAATAGAGTTCATGATAGCCAACACTTAGTCTGTCCACAAAAGCTTCATTCTTATCAAGGTCGCATTGGAATAATCGATTATTGCTGATGATAATCAATTATCTTGGATAAAACTTTAGTTTTTTGAAAGAAGCACTGGAATAATCGATTATTGCTGATGATAATCGATTATCCTTGATATAACTTTAGTTTTCTGAAAGAAGCACTGGAATAATCGATTATTGCTGATGATAATCGATTATCCGGGATAAAACTTTAGTTTTCTGTAAGTTGCACTGGAATAATCGATTATTACTGATGATAATCGATTATCCTAGACAAAATTGGTTTTCCCATATTTGGCTCTGTGATAATCGATTATCACTGATGATAATCAATTATCATTGATGATAATCGATTATCTGTGTCAGTTATGAATTTAAATTTCAAATTTTTGACCTAAATTTTTGAAAATCCCTAAAATTGAAAACCCTAAACCTCTATTTAAAGGACTCTTATGCTCTCTGCAACATTGACAAACCTTTTTCATACTTAGAAAAGTTAAGAGTTGTGATTGTTGGGAGAACTTTGAGTAGGGAAGAAAAATGGGCTTTGAAAACCTAATGTGGGCTAGAAGCGATAAGAATCATTGAGTGGGATTCTTAGTGGATTGAGTGTTGTGTCGTCTCTAGGAAAATTGTCTTCATCCTTTGTGGTTTCAAAGGAGGTGTTCATCTCTTGTGTGACTTAAGAGAGGTGTTTTCTAATCCTTGTTTATTTGTAATCTGTTTATTTGAGAACCATTATTTTAGTGACTGAGTTAATCCTCTTTTAGAGTGATTAACAACTGGACGTAGGGTCTTTTGATCCGAACTAGTATAAATTACTTGTGTAATCTTCTTCCTTTATCTCTTTACATTTCAAGTGCTTTATTGTCTTAACAATTAATCGGTAAAATCTTCTTCTTCTTCTTCTTCTTCCTCCTCCTCTTCTTCCTTTTCCAATTCTTCAGGATTACCCTCAAAGTCATGCAATCCAAATATACCTTCAACTTCAATAACTTCATTGCAATGTAACATTTCATCTACTTGGTAAGGGGCATCCTCTTCCATAGCATCAAAATTAATATGACCTCTTGGTTTTGTTTTCATTGCAACACACCAATCGTGCTTGTCTATCCAAAATACATGGCTCAATGTGGATTTACAAAGATTAGAGTGACCAAAAACAAATAAGTTATTTGAAATAGAATAGCACGATATATACTTGTTCCTTGGACCATATAGGAAAATCTACATGTATTCAAGCAAAAGCATGTGATTCAATTATTTGTTGCAATTACAAGAATGAACTGACCAAATAGACCATGCTAAAAGGTTAATTGAAGAATATGACAAAAAATTTGACTATTAAATTGAAATGTAGTGATTTGAATCTACTCAAGGTACGATTTAACTTCCTGATAATTGATTGATAAATGAACATGCACTGACTTGAATTTAGCATTAGTTAACCATAGAGTCAACTCCCATCTGGAAGGACGACCAACTTGTCAAAAGATTGATAACATTGACACTTGGGTTTGACTTTGGAATTTCATTTCATTTCTAGGTTGTCGTGGTGACAACATGTAGTTGTTGAAATAATGAGAACAAAAATATGTTATCTCACAATGCAAGTAAGCTGCACAAATAGATCCTTTAACTTTGGCTTTATTTTTAACTGATCATTTAGACTCACCCATGAATCTACAAAATTAAATAAGTACATTATGATTAATAAATATAATACAATTGACATTCAAATGACATAGGACAATCTATTATATATCTTTCAAAGGGATACATCCACCTATATTGCATAGGTCCATCAAGCTGCGCTTCATATGGAAGATGAATAGGGAAATGTTCCATTGAATCAAAGAATGCAAAATGGAATATTCTCTAGCTTGCAAAGAATGATTGGGATATTTTCTTCCATCCTAATTAGTACTTCTCTCTTCAACGTTGCAGAGCACAAATCTTTGAACAAATGACTAAGTTCAATAAAAGGATTTAAAACATGTATTGGTAATGTACTAAATGCAATATCAAGTAAACACTCCATGAATATATGACAATCATGTCTTTTCATCCCATGAATTCTCCCCTTTTGAACATCAACACATCTTGTTAAGTTGGAAGAATAGTCAAGCATCCTAAGTTCTTTTATCATATAACAAACTACTTTTGCCTGCTCAGTACTATATGTGTAGTTTGCTTTAAGTTTAACATTTTCCCAATAGCTTGTGGTTTCAACTCCAAATCCCTCTGCCTACAATACAAAGCTATATCTTTTCTTGCCATGTCATTGTCTTTTTTCTTTCCACTTACATTCATCACAGTATTGAAAATATTATCAAAGAAATTTTTCTCTGTGTATTACATCAAGATTGTGTCTCAACAAATTATCTTTCCAATATGGAAGATCCCAAAATATGTTTATTTTTGTCCAATTATGCCACTTTTCATATCCTTCTATTCTCCTGACACCACATTCAGTTAATTTTGGCAAATCTTTTACTCTTCTCCATACTTTTGTAGGTGTTAACTTAGGAGGCGACCCTTTTATTTCAACTTCCCCATTTCGAAATGGATTATTGTTCCTTCTAAATGGATTATTGTAGACCCCAAATCTTGTCCGGTCGCAAAATAAAGAATAAAAGACCCTCAATTCGAAGATGGACAAGGCCTAAAAGGTCACTAGGATAGACTTTTAGGCCCCATATTAGAGTAGGAGGGCTTTTCTGTAAAAAAAAATAAGGATTTCCACCTTAAGGGTCGAGACCGCCGTCTCGCCATTTAGCAAGGTCGAGACCGCCGTCTCGTTTGGCAAGACGACCGTCTTGCCACTTGCTATGGCGAGATCGCGTTTCTGTTTGGCGAGACGACTCTCTCGCCATTTGGCAAGTTGATACCGCCGTCCCGATTGGTGAGACGGCCGTCTCAACCTTGCCAGGCGAGACGGTGGTCTCGACCTGACAGGCACGAATCCCTATAAAAGGAGGGCGTTCTCCCCTTCTTTTCACACAATTCTTCCTCCTTTCCTTCTAGCATTTCTCAAAATTCTTCTCCTAGAGCCCCTCCGAGGCATTTCCGGAGTTTTCTGAGTGTCTTTAGAGAGTTTTTATAGCGTCGTAAGAGAGAAAAGTCGACGTTGTAGAGGGAAGGGTTGCCAAAATGCACCTTTTTTTTAAAGAGAATTAATCAAAGCTTGCTCCGGAGGTTTCTTCACTCTCTCCCTCTATTTACTGTCTTTTTACTTATATTAATTTGTGCAATAGCTACTAGGGCCATGTAATCATTATCTTTTAATTATGCAAATAAAAGGGTAAAAGCGTCATTTTTAAAAGTTTGTTTATAAAATAATCGGCCTATCATAGGGAACCCGAAATGGGCGTTGTGGGCGTGCTAATACCTTCCCCACACGTAACTAACTCCCTTACCCAACTCTGGTTATAATGGCCAAAGTTGGTTTTTTTAAAAACCAACACCTTTCTTTTTTCCTTTTCCGATGTTTTCGGTAAAAACATCAGTGGCGACTCCATAAGAACCCTCTTCAAAAATTTACTTTTAGGTCCAGCTTGGTTATCGGACAACCTAGAAGCTCCCTTTCGAAAACCTCGCCCTTAGGTCTAGCCCGGTTATCGGACAACCTAAAGACATTGTAACACTACCCATCCAAAACGCGAAAATGGAAGTCGGAACCATCGCGTCGCTCCGACCGCCTCTTTTGACGGCAGTGACAGATGGCGACTCCACTGGGAAAGCCTAGAGAGTTGATTCCGTTTAGTGATGGGCCAGTTTAATAAATAAGCTTAGAAAATTTTGCTTTTACCCTACCTTATTTTATAACATATTTATTTGCTTGGCTTTAATTACTGTTGTTTGTTTATTTTACGCAATTGTTTTGAAATACAAACTGTACACAAACCCTTGCACACAACAGTTCCCTCTATACCTGGGGGCAAGTGAGAAATCCATAGGGAGTGGGTGGCAGGTACGGTTTGCCGTAGTGAGGGCCATGCAGCCCACCAGTATGATCGGAAACCACCACTCAAGGTGATAACCTTCCTCCTTTGGCACAAAGACTGACTATGGCCTTAGTGCTAAGCATGGTCTGAAGGCTGGAGAGTGGAGACCCTATAATGGGGGCACCTTGGGGGCTTAAGCCTTGTTGAGAACAGTTAGAACCTACCTTTCCTAATACACTTTTCTGTAGGAAAACTCTACCTCATAATTAAACGTCTTCTCACCTGATCGCGGATGAGTGAATTGTGTGTGTGCATTTGTTTGTTGCATTTGATTGCATAGCATAACCAAACAACAGATGAAAATAAAAAAATCACAAAAAATATTTTTGCAATAAACACCCTTATCTCGGACAATCTGCCTTTTTGCTAGCCTGGTTTCAGGTTCTTTGTAAGCTAAGTAGCCACGCAGTCCGACAAAAGAGATACAAGGCTATAAAATAAAACCATAAAAAAAATCAATCAAATAAAAACCCAATCAAATAAGAAAGGGATCTTGTTCATAAAAATTAAATTCATAAGACATCCATATAGGTAGTTTATTTTTTAAAAAATATACACAAAAGTTATCATACATCATGTAGAAATAAAACATGATAAATAGGAAAAAACAAACACTCCATGCATACCTACAATAAACATCAAGTTCATAAGCATGCATTTTGGTTTTTAGAGAATGGAGGGGAATAGTAGACAATTGAAGAAAGTGGACATTCCCCGATACCACGCTGAAAAATTGGAACGACTTTGCGCATTAATGCCACCAGAGGTCCGCTCTGATTTCGAAAAATCCTATGGACGGATTCTCGACCTACTGAAGATCTATGTCGATCCTACTTTTATCAGGGTTCTAGTTCATTTTTGGAACTCTAGTCTGCACTGCTTCGAATTCCCGCAGTTCGATATGGTGCCTACTTTGGAGGAGTATGAGATTATGCTAAAATGGCCCAAATCAACCGAGGTCCATATCCGTCATGGAGCATATACTTTTGCAGCACAAGTCGCTGCCATCATCCGATTGTCGTTTCGGCAGACTACCCTGATGGTAAAAGGGAATGTCCAGGATTGGAAAGTCACAATGTTAGAAAACCATCTGTCCTCTTTGGCTGAAAGGGCAGAATGGGTTGCTTTTAACAAAACCCTAGTTTTAATCTTATTTGGAACAATTTTGTTTCCCTTCCATATCGACACAGTAGACCAAGCCGTCATGGATGCCTTCTTCGCCTGGGACGTGAACTCGAAGAGTCCCTTGCCTGCACTTCTTGCCGACACCTTGCTTTCGGTGGAATTCTGTCACCAGAAGCAAGGAAAGACACTTAGATGTTGCTCTTCACTACTTTTTGTGTGGGGTATCACACATTTCTACGCTTTTAGTTGAAAGTGATGAAGATCTTATTGAATCATTTAAAACAAAGATCTTGTTGATTTGATGAAGTCTAAATGAAGTCAAAGGCTATTCTGTTGCAGTCAAAGGTCACTTAGATAAAAGGGTAGAGTGATTAGTGAGTCTGCATCTTTACTTAGGTATAATCATTCTTATCTCTCTGCTGCATGAGATTTCTTCATTTAAAAGATTTTACAAATGCCTCTAAAACGTGTTTAAACTGTTAAAAACAAAGTATTTTGTTAAATGGTTTTTAAGTAACTGTTTTAACTGATATTATATGAGCTTTATCATTTAAAATGTTCTTAACACTTTTGTAACAGGTTTTTAACTGATATGTTTTCGAAATAATCGATTGTTTTCATTAGAAGAGTTTTTGAAAACCTTCTGTCAGTATTTTAACTGATGTAGAATTGAAATAATCGATTAAAATGACTTAAGTTGTTTTGAAAAGTGTTTTGGCAGAATTTTAATCGATACAAACTCCAAATAATCGATTAAAATAACTTGAAGTATTTTGAAAGATGTTATGTCAGTATTTTAATCGATACAAATGCGAAATAATCGATTAAAACAACTAAGAGATTTTTCCAGAATGTTTTAATCGATTAAAACAAGTATGTTATCAGTTAAAATAACTTAGAAAGTTTTATGAAATCTTTTGGCAGAATTCTAATCGATTAAAATGCGATTCAATCGATTAAAATAACTAAGAGGATTTTTTCCAAAGTATTTTAATCGATTAAAATAGATTGTTATAAGTTAAAATCACTTAGAAAGTTTTATGAAAACTTTTGGCAGTATTTTAATCGATTAAAAGGAGAAATAATCGATTAAAACAATTTGAAGGATTTTTTACAAAGTGTTTCACTACTACAAAATATGCTTTCAACGTCGCCATTTAACGTCGGTTCAAGCTGAGCCGACGTTAAATACACTTTCAACATCGGTTGGTTAAAAAATGACGTTGAAAGTTGAATGTTGGTCACATTCTACGTCGGTTCTTAGTCAAACGACGTAGAAAGTACTTTCTATGTCGGTTCCCATATGAACCGACGTTGAAAGTCTTTTTTTATTTTATTTTTTACTTATTGATAGCGGTTATAAGGGAACCGCTATCTAAAGTGCATATTAGATAGCGGTTATAAGGGAACCGCTATCTAATATACACTTTAGATAGCGGTTCCCTTATAACCGCTATCTAATATGCACTTTAGATAGCGGTTCCCTTATAACCGCTATCTAATATACACTTTAGATAGCGGTTATAAGGGAACCGCTATTATATCCTGTCAATTATGATCGCTCATTTCAAGTTATGATCGATCAAAATCTAATTTCGCTCGAGCGAGGGTAGTGTCGCTCAAGCGAAATACAACCCGAGAATGCTAATTTTGTGCAGGGGACGTTTCGCTCGAGCGAGAAGGGTGTCGCTCAAGCGAGATACATTTTAGATAGCGGTTAACCTGGAACCGCTATTATATTGTTTCAATTATGATCGATCAGAATGCAGTTATGACCGATCGTAACTATTTTAATCGATTAAATCTCGTTTCAATCGATTAAAACAATTTACGCACAGCGCTTTAATCGATTAAAACTTATTTTTATCAGTTAAAATTACTTGAAAAGTGTCACGCGAAAGTTTTGCAAGTATTTCAATCGATTGAATCGCTGAAACAATCGATTAAATCAACTTAGAAGATTTTTTGTAAAGTGTTTTAATTGATATAAACGTTGTCGTATCGGTTAAAACAAAGCGTTGGGTTTCACAAGCATGACAATTGGGTTTGGCTTGACATTGGGGTTCGATGTCGCCGTAGTTGGGGTTCGGCCTCGAGTTCGTCGAGGTTGAGGCTGGGGTTGAGATTCGAAGTTACTATTTGACATGTTTCTAGTAGTGATAATTACACGGATATATATTTATTTGTATATAAATATAATTTATTTGTAAGTTATTATCAAAAAATTCAAGTAGTTTAGTGGTTGGAGTATCGACCTCCAACTCTAAAGTACTCGGGTTCGAATCTCGCCAATGACAATTCTCTTAAAAATTAAAAAAACTTCTAAAAAATATAATATAAAGAGATGGAGGACCTAATAAAAATATAATATGAAGAGAGGGGAGACTTCTAGATAAATAAAAGGGGGTAAAGGGGTTGTAAATAAATAAAAATTATTAATTTAAAAAATCATACTTTCAACGCTTCGGCTTATTAGAACCGACGTTGAAAGTAGACTTATAATCGTATATTAGATAGCGGTTCCCTTATAACCGCTATCTAAAGTCTATATTAGATAGTGGTTCCCTTACAACCGCTATCTAAAGTCTATATTAGATAGTGGTTCCCTTATAACCGCTATCTAAAGTAAAAACTTTAACGTCGGTTTATTATAACCGACGTTGAAAGTCACGACTTTCAACGTCGCCTGATACAACGTCGGTTATTAAACCGACGTTGAAAGCCTTCCAGAACCGACGTTGAAAGCTTTATTTGTAATAGTGTTTTAATTGATATAAACATTGTCGTATCAATTAAAACAAATCTGGACAATAATCAAGAACATTTTAACAGATTAAAATAAGTTTTAACAGATTAATTCAAGACTTTTAATAGATTAAAAGATTGTTTTAATAGATTAATTAAACCAGCAATTTGAAAAATCCTCTATATAAACAGGATTGCTTGAGTCTTTTAAAATACACCTTTGAGCAATCATAAGTGCTACTTTTAAGAGAGATTCGCGCAAGTTTTGTGAAGTTTTTTGTAACTCTTTCTTGAGGCAAATTTTGCATTCTTTTTGTGAAGAAACTCATTCTACAGAGCTGCATAAACCTGATTTGAGTGTTCTAGTTTCTTCTCTTTGTTTCTTTACTGTATTGTGGGTGGCTGGAAGTGTGGGCACTGGTTTCTGTGGCTGGAATTTGGCTGCAGGGTTGTTCAAGAACTGGAAGTTGGTTCTTGGTGAAGGTTTAGGTGCAAGGACTGGAATTTTGGTTCTTGTGGTAGATTGGGTGTGTGATTGGAATTTTAATCTGTAAAACATTCAATCTAGTGGAACCCAGCTGGAATTTGGCTAGAAACTGGACGTAGCCTTGGGATTGGGTGAACCAATATAAATCTTGGTTGTATCTTTCTAAACCTTTCTCTCTTTAATTCTGCCACTGTCTTTACCTTGATTGTTTGCTTTGTTTGATTCAAGAATTGATCAGAACTCTTAATCTTTGAAATAGACAATCTGTAATTTGCGAAAATCTTTCAAAGATCAATTCACCCCCCCCTCTTGATCTCAGCCTACTTTTCTAACACTAGTCACATGGGGATGTTCCCCGACCCTTTGAGAAGCTTCTCCAAAATCCCTCTCCAACGACGCACGACTAGGGAATGGAAGGTCGAGATAGAACAATGGGACGTTAACCGATTATCTTGGGTATGCCCTTGGTTCCGACCTGGCCCAGTCCTCATCAGATGTGGAGATTATCCGAGCATACCCTTAATAGGACTCAGAGGTTGCATAACCTAGTCTCCAAGGGTGGCTATGAGACAACTCATGAGGACCCAGACTGCAATACCCCGGGAAGAGCTCGGGGGACTATGTTTCTTTGGAGACCCATGCACGGTTGCTAATTCACTTGTTGTAAGAAGAGCATGGGAGAAACCAGTCTTCATGGGAGATAGAGAGCTAGGAAAAGCTCGAGTAGCTGCCTCCAGTGACTACGAGGAGTGGAGAAGAAATAGAGGGATGTCACAACCATCTGCCTCACCCGTTGCACTTTCAAACAGTGAAGAGATGCAAACCCAAGTCAACGCCTTGACCTAGAGGATAGAAATCATGGGAGCCCAGATGAGGGCCCTTGAAGAAAGAGAGCAAGAATCTATCCTCACCATAGACGGTCTACAGAGGCAATGCAAGAAGAAGGACCACGAGATAGAGCGCCTCAAGGATCAGTGTGTTGATTCTAACGAGCAAGTTATCCGAGCATCCAAGGCTGCCAGAACCAGCTTGGATAACCAACTTCAGGAGATAATCTCCAAATCGGCATGCCTTGAGGCCGAATGTGCAAAACAGGCTTCGACGATCAAGGAATTTCTACAAGACCTCACGAGGACTCGGTCTGAAATACGCCAAGAGCGAGAGGCCAACCAGAGACTCAACAGAAGTCTCACTGAGCTACGCTGCAAAGAAAGAGATGGGCTAGCTCAGTATGGTCAAGTACTGCGAGAAAAAGACCGAACCCTTGCAAAACTCGATGAGCTACAAGCCTTGGTTTTCCATCAAGAGGCATAGATCAAAGAGGCTCAAAAGTACAGTGAAGATATGAGCCAGGCGGTCCAAAAGCAAACCGAAGCACTCGCTCATCATGTCCGCGAAGCCGAAAGAGAGTTACATAGAGAGATCAAGACCCGCCTGTGGGTTTCTTTAGGCTTTTCCGTTTCTGTCAAAAGTTGCTTCGTAGTGTGGAATATGGGAATGTACACTTTTTACGAGTAAATAAAACTTCTTTATTCAACAATTGTCTACTATCATGCATATCATGTTGAACATTCAAGGACTTGATGTTGAACTTACATGGACATGAAGCTTGTTGATTTTGATGATGATTCAAGAACACAAGACTTAGAGAGTTGAAGACTTGTTTTATAGTGTAATAACTCTGTTTTGATTAGTTTGAGTCTGTAATATTAGAGTTTAAGATAGCCGGTACATAGTCTGCACTTTAGAAGCTTCAAAAGCTCAAATTTATCTTTTTGCCTCGGCTTTAATCGATTAAATGGTCAAATAATCGATTATTACGAGTGAGAAAGACCATTTTCGTATCTATTCATCGTAATAATCGATTAACACACCTGTTAATCGATTAACATGCCTGTTAATCGATTAACAGGGCTTTTAATCGATTAAAACAGTGAGTTTTGGGGTTCTATTGATTTTGGCTCTGTAATAATCGATTAACACTTCATTTAATCGATTATTTCAGTCAGATTTTGATTTTCAACTTCAAATCAACACTATTTTCGAAAACCCTAATCCCAAGACTCCTAGTTCCGAAATTCCCAATTCCCAAACCCTAATTTCTCTACTTAAGCTTCTCTATGGCGCTTAGAAAAAAAGAACAACCTTTTTCAAACAAAAGTGAAGTGCTGTGAGTGCCAGAGAACTGTTTGTTGAAGGAAAAAGGGGCTTTTGGAACCTGGTGTGGGCTAGAAGCGATAAGAATCACTAAGTGGAGTTCTTAGTGGATTGTGTGTTGTGCCGTCTCTGGGAAAGCTGTTCTTCATCTCTTGTGGGTTTCAAGAGAGGTGTTTTCTTTACTTTATCTTTTCCATTGTAATTTGTTTGTAACAACTTTGATTATAGTGACAGCGTTAATCCTCTATTTGAGTGATTAGCAACTGGACGTAGGGTCTTTTGACCCGAACCAGTATAAATCTCCTGTGTAAGACTCTATCTCTATTCTATTTACGTTTACAAAGCTTTTTAATCGGTAAAATTTGGGGAAAATTTTTAAAACCTAATTTTTGTTAAGAAACCAATTCACCCCCCCTCTTTGTTTTTGTCCGACCACGCGAACATTTCGCTGTGCTATTCTAACAAGTGGTATCAGAGCTTGCTTTGATAGTCATTCAAACTTTTCGAAAATGGGCAGACAAAATCAAACTTTTGCCGAAGGTGCGTCTATCAACAGACCCCCACTTTTTGCGGGTCAAAATTATCCTTTCTGGAAAGTAAGAATGCAAATCTTTTTAGAGTCTGTTGATAGAGGCGTTTGGGACGCTATTTTAAACGGTCCATATGTTCCTAAAGTTACTGAGAACGGTGTTGACGTTACTAAACCTTTTTCTAGATGGACAACAGAGGAAAACAGAAAAGCACAATTTGACGTTAGGGCTAGAAATATTATTTCATCTGCTTTAACCCTTGACGAGTTTTACAAGATCTCTGTTTGTAAAAGTGCTCAAGAGATGTGGGAAAAACTAAGAGTAACTTATGAAGGAACCGATGATAGTGACGCAATTTCGGAATCAAGTGACTCAGAAATAGAAGCTAACACTTGCTTGTTGGCAAAAGACAATATATCTTCCGAATTTGAGGTTAGTGATTCCGACTCATCCTCAAGTGATGATGAAAATGATTTTGATGAATTACAAAATGCATATGAAGAATTGTTTAATGCTTTTAAGGACTTGAAAAATGAATACAAATCTGTGAAAAAGAGTTTGAATAGATCCGAAAAGGAGGTGGAGTCCTTAAAAACGAAAATTGTATGTTTAGAGGAAAAGGAGTCATTAAAAACGAAAATTTCATGTTTAGAGGAAAAGGAAACCTTAGAAACGAAAATTGTATGCATAGATGAGAATGATGATAAGAATATAGTATGTGCATCTTGTAAAGAGTATGAGTATGACATAGATATACTTAATCATCTACTTGATAAAGCCGAAAATGAATTGAGTAATAATAATAAAGTTGTTGTAACTCAAAATAGTGTAAACCATCAAGTTTCTTTGAGAAAGCCTAAAACTAAAAAGAGAAGAGTATGGGTGGAAAAAGGAACTAAATCATCCATTGTTAGAAGTGCATCATTTTCAAAAGCTACATCTAAAGTATTTTTTTATTGTATGAAACATGGTCATACTTCAAATAGATGTAAAATTAAACATTTTGGTGTTCCTAAAGGTAAATACATTTGGGTTCCTATTGTTAAATAATTTGTTTGTCTCTAACCCGAAGGACCCAAAAGTTATGGGAACCTAAGTTTACTATGTTCTTATTTTGTAGGAAACTTCCAAATCAAAGAAGTCTATGTGGTATCTTGATAGTGGATGCTCAAAGCATATGACCGGTGATAAAACGAAATTTGTGAGTTTCAAAGCTAAAGAACAAGGATATGTAACTTATGGGGACAACAACAAAGGGAAAATTCTTGGAATTGGAAATATAGGTGGTGCAAACACCTTGGAGATTAAGGATGTGCTTCTTGTTGATGGACTAAAGCATAATCTCCTTAGCATAAGTCAACTATGTGACAAATGATTTAAGGTAATCTTTGAAAGTAAATTTTGCACCATACATTTGATAGATTCCGAAAATGTAGAATTAAAAGGCATTAGGCATAACAACATATACTTGATTGATTTGGATTGTTTACATGATTCTAGCATAACATGTTTAGTTGCTAAGGAAGAGAACCCTTGCTTATGGCATAAAAGAGCGGCTCATATAAATATGCATCATTTGAACAAATTGATTTCAAAAGACTTAATTATTGGTTTGCCTAAGTTAAAATTTGAAAAAGATAGATTGTGTGATGCATGTCAAAAAGGTAAACAAGTAAAATCATCATTTAAATCAAAGAATGTTATTTCCACTTCAAAACCCCTAGAATTATTACATTCAGATTTATTTGGACCTTCTAGGATAAAAAGCTTTGGTGGAAATTATTATGGTCTTGTAATTGTTGATGATTACTCTAGATATACTTGGACATTTTTCCTAACAATGAAAAGTGAAGCTTTTAAGGTCTTTAGAAAGTTTGCAAAACAAATACAAAATGAGAAAGACTTAAGAATTAAAGTTTTAAGAAGTGACCATGGTTGTAAGTTTCAAAATGAAAAGTTTGAAAATTATTGTGAAGAAAATGGAATATTACATAACTTTTCTGCTCCTAGGACTCCCCAACAAAATGGTGTAGTTGAAAGGAAAAATAGGTCATTAGAGGAACTTGCTAGAACAATGTTAAATAAATCTAATGTTCCTGAATATTTTTGGGCTGATGCGGTTAGTACTGCTTGTTATGTTTTAAATAGAATGCTCATTAGGTCAATTATAAAATCAACTCCCTATGAATTGTTAAATGGTAGAAAGCCTAATGTTGCTCATTTAAAAATATTTGGATGTAAGTGCTTTGTGTTAAATAATGGAAAGGACAACTTAGGAAAATTTGACTCTAAAGCCGATGAGGGCATTTTCTTAGGTTATTCATTAACTAGCAAGGCTTACAGGGTGTTTAATAGAAGAACTTTAAATATTAAAGAATCTATACATGTTACTTTTGATGAGATTGTAGACCTTGGGGGAAATCCTCTTGAGTCAAATAAAGAACTTGCAGGTGATGATGAGTATATAAAAGAGGCTCTTGATAAATTATATTTGGAAGAAAATGAGCCTTCTCAAACGCCTGAATTAGCAAAAGAATGACAATCACCTAGAGGACTCTCAATGGAAAATATCATTGGTGATATCTCAAAAGGGGTAAGAACTAGAAATATGACTAATTTCTGCATCTCTGTAGCTTTTGTGTCACAGATAGAACACAATAATGTTGAGGAAGAGCTTAAAGATGACCAATGGTGCATAGCTATGCAAGAGGAACTTAACCAATTTGAAAGGAATCAAGTCTGGGAATTAATACCAAGAGAAGAATCACATCAAGTAATTGGAACTAAATGGGTATTTAGGAATAAACTTGATGAATGTAGACCCCAAATCTTGTCCGGCCTCCAAATAAAGTCAGAAAGCGTCCTATTTGAAGACGGCCGAAGCTTAACAAGTCATTAGGAGAGACTATTAGGCTCCCGTACCAAGATAGGAAGGTTTTTTGGCCTGAAAATAAAGTATCTCGCCCTGAAGGGACGAGACCGCCGTCTGGGAATACCAGACCGCCGTCTCGTTTCAACGCCAGGACGAGACCGCCGTCTCGATTTTCCAGACGGCGGTCTCGTCACTTGCAAATTCGAGACGGCGGTCTGGATTTTCCAGACGGCGGTCTCGATTCCTGCCAAGTCGAGACGGCGGTCTGGATTTTCCAGACGGCGGTCTCAACCCTCTGCCTCGAATGAGACGGCGGTCTGGACTTTCCGGACGGCGGTCTCGACTCCTGTCAGAGGAGACGGCGGTCTCGACTGTCGAGCGCGAAAAACTATAAATAGGGGCGTCATTTCTCCCTTTTCACACACCCAACAGCAAGAGCTCTCCCTTCTCTCTAGAATTTCTCTCTCTAAGAATCCCTCCGAGACATTTCCGGAGTTTCTGAGCATCTCTAAGCATAAACAGAGTGTTCTAAATCTTCTTAAGAATCCCTCCGAGGCATTTCCGGAGTTTCTGAGAGTTGTAGAGTGAAGGGTTGCCAAAATGCACCCTCTCTTTTGAAATATAAAAGCTTGCTTTGGAGGTGCATATCCTCACTCTCTATTTTTATTACTGTTATTTAAATTATGCAATAAAAGCTAGGGCCATGTAGTCATATATCTAAATTCCGCATAATAAAAAGGGTAAAAGCGCAATTTTCCAAGTTTAATTATTCAAAAATAGCCGGCCTATCATAGGGAACCCAGAAGGGGCGTCGTAAAGGGACTAATACTCCCTTTACACGTAACTAACTCCCTTACCCAACTCTGGTTCTAATGACCAAATTTGGTTTTCGAAAACCAACGCCTTTTTAAACTCCTTTTCCGATGTTTATGGTAAAAATATCGGTGGCGACTCCATAGAACCCAAAATAAATAAGTCCTTGGGTTAGCCCGGTTATCGGAAAACTCAAGGACACTTTTCGAAAACCTCGTCTCTAGGTTAGCCCGGTTATCGGACAGCCTAAAGACGTTGTAACCACCAATAAAAAACGCGAAAACAAGAGGGTAAAAAAAAAACCATCGCGTCGCTCCGACCGCCCTCTCTTTGGGGAGGCGGCGACAGATGGCGACTCCACTGGGGAAGCCTAGAGAGTTGATCCCATTTAGTGATGGGCCGGCTTAAAAATAATTAAACCAAGAAAATAACGCTTTTACCCTACCTTGTATTATAACATGCTTTATTGTTTGGCTTTCAAATAACTGTTGCTTGTTTATATTTACGCAATTGATTGAAATATAAACTGCACACAAACCCTTGCACACTACAGTTCCCTCTATACCCGGGGGCAAGTGAGATAACCATAGGGAGTGGGTGGCAGGTATGGTTCGCTGCAGTTAGGGCCGTGTGCCCACCAGTGTGATCGGAAACCACCACTCAAGGTGATAACCTTCCTCTTTTGGCAACAAGACCGACTACGGCCTTAGTGCTGAGCATGGTTGGACGGCTGGAGAGTGGGGACCCTATAATGGGGGCACCTTGGGGGCCTTAGCCTGGTAAGAACAGTTAGAACCTACCCTAACCAATGCACTTTTCTGCAGGAGAACCCTACCTCGTGATAAAAAACGAACTCTCGCCGGTTCGGGGATGATTGAATTGTGTGTGCATATGATTGTTGCATTTGTATGTTGCATAGCATAAACAAACAACAGAACAAAATCACAAAAAAAAAATATTTTACAAATAAACACCCTTATCTCGGACGATCGCCTTTTAGCTAGCCTGGTTTCGGGTTCTTTGCAAGCTAAGTAGCCACGCGGTTCGACGATGAAGAGATAAGGGACGCTAAATATTCTTTCGCATAAAGCCATATTTTATCTCGGACGATCTGCCTTTTAGCTAGCCTGGTTTCGGGTTCTTTGTAAGCTAAGTAGCCACGCAGATTCAGACAAAAGAGATAAAAGGCCATAAAATAAACAAATAAAAAATAATAAAATAATCCATTCTTCCAAAATTCACAAATAAGAATTGGTCCAAAAATATTGCATTCATAAAACATTCATATAGATAGTTTATTCTTTCAAAAAAATACGCAAATACCATACATCATGTAGAAAAACATGATAAATAAATAAATTAAAAAAACACTCACATTCAATAAACATCATCTTCATCAAATCATACATTTTGGTTTTAGAAAATGGAGGGGACAAGTAGACAAGTGGGGAAGGTGGATATTCTCCGAAGCCATGCCGAGAAGCTAGAACGGCTTAGTGCAACGATGCCACCGGAGGTCCGCGCCGATTTTGAAAAGTCCTATGGACGAGTCCGGACCTCCTAAAGATCGGTGTCAATCAAGTCTTCCTCGGAGTACTTGATTCACTTTTGGAACTCCAGTCTGCGATGCTTTGAATTTCCGCGGTTCGACATGGTGCCCACTTTAGAAGAGTACGAAACAATGTTGAAATGGCCCAAGTCGGCAGGGTCCATATCCGCCATGAGGCGTATACTCCTGCGAGCACCGGTCACTGCCCTTATCCATCTACCGTACAGACAAAGTACCCCGATAGGAAGAGGGAACACCCGGGGATGGAGAGTATCAATGTTAGAAGACCACCTGTCCTACCCAGGCTGAAAGGGCGGAGTGGGTTGCCTTCAACAAGACCCTGGCATTATTAATCTTCGGAACGATCCTGTTCCCCTTCCATCTCGACACGATCGATCAAGCCGTCATGGACGCTTTCTTCGCTTGGGACGTGAACTCGAAGAGTCCCACGCTCGCTATTCTTGCCGACACCTTGCTATCGGTGGATTTACGCCGTCGAAGCAAGGGAGAACACTCCGTTCTTGCTCTTCGTTACTTTATGTGTGGAGCATCACGCACCTTTACGCCTCCGAGTCACATGGGGATATTCCCAGACCCCTTAAGAAGCTTCTCCAAAATCCCCCTCCAACGATGCCTGACTATAGAATGGAGGGATGAGTTAGAACAAAAGGACGCCAACGAGCATATCTTGGGTCCGCCCTTGGTTAGACACCGCCCGGTTCTCGTCGGATGTGGGAACTACCCGAATGTACCCTTGATAGGACTCGGGGGTTGCATAGCCTACTCACCTAGAGTAGCTATGAGGCAACTCATGAGGACTCAAACTACTATCTCCCGAGGGGAACTCGGAGGGCTGTGCTTCTTTGGAGACCCGTGCACAATCGCCAACTCACCGGCCGTGAGGAAAGCATGGGAGAAGCCGATCTACATGGGAGACAGAGAGCTAGGAAAAGCTCGGGTGGTCGTCACCGGTGACTATGAGGCATGGAGAAGAAGAAGAGAGATGGCTCGACCATCCACCACACCCGCGCCAATAGCCAACAACGAAGAGTTGCAGGCACAAGTCAATGCCTTGACCCAGAGGGTAGAGATAATGGGAGCCCAGATACGGGCCCTTGAGGAAAAGGAACAAGCCTCTATCCTCACGATTGACGGTTTACAGAGGCAAGGCAAGAAAAAGGATCATGAAATAGAACGCCTCAAGGACCAATGTGCTGACGCTAACGAACAAGCTATCCGAGCATCCAAAGCGCGAGAACCGGCTCGGATAGCCAACTACAGAAATAATCGCCGAGTCGGCACACCTTGAGGCGGAATCGGCTCGGCGAGGCTCAAACGATCAAGGAGTTGTCGAACAACTCCTCCAGGCTCGGCTAGATCTCCGCCAAGAGCGAGAGAACAACAGAAAACTCAGCTAGAGGTCTCTATGAGCTACGCATTAAAGAGAAAAGCGGGCTAGCTCAATATGACCAAGTGCTACAAGAAAAGGACCGAAGTCGTTGCAAGACTCGATGAACTAGAAGCCTTAGTCATACATCAAGAGGCAAAGATCAAGGAGGCTTAACAATACAGCGAAGAAATGAGCCAAGCGATCCACAAGCAAAGCGAAGCGCTCGCTCACCACGTCCGGGAAGCCGAGAGAGAATTACAAAGAAAACAAGACCTGCCTGTGGGTTTCTTTAGGCTTTTCCGTTTTTGCCAAAAGACGCTTCGTAGTATGGAATAGGAGAATGTACACCTTCCAATGAATTAATGAAATCTTTTTCCTTATTCAACAGTTGTCTACTTGCATACATAAGCATGCATTTGCATATTTAATTTCCCCTCCTTCACAATTAATAAATAAGATAATAAAAAGGAAGGATTAACTAACACGTCTTCCAACTCAGAAGAATGGAGAGAAAGCCACTCCTAATAAAGCTCACCCCAACGGTCGAATCACCGCAAGAGGAAATAAACCTCGGCCGTTGGTCCTCAAGAATAAAGAAGAGGGGGCAAGGACGCCAGTGCAACTATTTATGCCACGTCCTTTCCCCTATGAGTCAAACAAAGCTGTACCGTGGAGATATGGGGAATCTTCACCAATAAAAGAAGAAATAACAAACATAGCCGGCATTGGGGGCACAACTAGAAGTGGAAGAATCTACTCCCCCAAGGACACACAGGAAAATGTCCTTCAAAATAAAGGAAAAAATAGAAAGACCGAAGAAGAAAAAGAAAATAAAGAATCCAAGGAGGAGACAGAGGAACTGCTCCAGTTTATAAGACAAAGCGAGTATTCCATTATAGACCAGCTCAATCGCACACCTACAAAGATCACGTTTCTATCTTTAATAATGAGCTCGGAACGCCCTGTTGAAGGTCTTGAGCGAGGCGCATGTACCTCACACAATATCCCAAGAAAAGGTTGTGAGGATCGTCGGTCACATCACGACAAACGATCACCTCACCTTCACAGAGGAAGAACTCCCCCTAGAGGGGTCAAACCACAACAAGCCCTTGCATATCTCAGTCAAGTGCAAGCAGTACCTCATTGCTAAAGTTCTTGTGGATAACGGGTCATCCCTAAACGTGATGCCCAAGTGCACACTGGATAAGTTGACTATCCAAGGAACCCGTCTGCGCCCAAGCAGCACCATCGTTCGAGCCTTCGACGGATCAAAACGAGAAGTAGCGGGAGAGATCAATTTGCCAATTCAAGTGGGACCCACTATCTTCAACGTCGATTTCCATGTCATGGATATTACTCCAGCATACAGTTGTCTTCTCGGCAGGCCTTGGATTCATGACGCTAAGGCAGTACCTTCGACGCTCCACCAGAAAGTCAAATTCGTAGTGGATGATAAACTAGTCACGTTCCAAGCAGAAGACGATATCCTGATCAGTGACCCTCCACCCAACCTTATGTGGATGCGGCTGAAGAGGCCCTTGAAACATCTTTTCAAGCGCTCGAAATTGCCAGCATAGAGCGACTTCCCAGAAACACAAAGGTAGCCCGCATGATGTTGAAGCACGGCTACCATCCTGGCCAAGGACTGGGGGCAGATTCCCAAGGAACGAGGGAACCCCCAGAATTCAAAGACAATCCTCACAAGTATGGCCTAGGATATAACCCTTTCAAGGGCCGAGCGGGAAAAGCAAAAGGGAAGTCCCCCTCCGCACACTCAAGCGAGATTTTCCGAAGTGGAGGGGTGCAAGCGTCAAGAGCCACTCTAGTCATTAGGAAATCTTTTTCTTCGTTTAAGGGATGTAAACCCCATGATTGTTAGAGATTATCCCCAGGGCGAGCCCGACCCCGGGCATTTTAGGGCACATATTCCCTTATTAATTAATAAAGAATGATTCTTTCTATCTGCTTCTCTTCTTTCTACTTCGACTGAACCACATAAATAACCCTTGTCTAAGTAAACATAAAAAGAAAAGAAGAATAAGAAGCGCTTCCAAATAATCAAACCTTCATCATTGCTATCATCATCAAGTTAGCTGATTAGAAGCACATAAAAATAAGACTTCACTTAAGCCATAAAGAAAGTCACGCTTCGCCAATACTGAGAACAAAAGAGTAAATAAAAAAAAAAAAAAAAGCCCAGAGAAGCCAAAGGCCAAAGAAAAGGGCAAATTACCCGGTAGGAAACCCACTAAGGGGGCTACACAAAAGATAGGGTCAACCCGGTAGGATACCCGAACAACAATAAAGGGTAACCTAGGAAAAAGTTAGGGTTATAAATAAAGGTCCGCAAGGATTCCTCCAAAATTTTACAAGAGAGAGAACCTAGACAAAAAATAGGGCCAACACACAGTATTCTAGTTCGAAAACCCAAAGGGCGATCTAGGGAAATCAGCTAGCTATTTAAAAAGCAATGGAAATAAAACCAGAGAGCGCAAATACAAAAAGAAGAAAGAGGAAAATGTTTGCTTAGACAAAACTTAAACACCCAGCCTTAACCCTAGCCAGCCATTCTTACAAATCCTCTTATCAATAAAAATCAACCCCCTAAAACACAAACCATTGATTTTTACCCCCTTTGCTTCTTTTCTCTTGACCCTCACGACAATATTCTAATAATTAATTTGGGAATATGGAGGCGTATAGTCAACAAGAGGATTGAAATCCCTAAAGCAAGGAAAAAGGGACACTACATGACAAAGAGTGCTCTACAAAAAGAAAAAAGAAAAAAGAAAAGAAAGAAACTACTCTTCGGTCACAAGAAGTCCGGTATGGTACATCATGTACAAAAGCACAGATCAGGAGGCATTCGGTGCTACAAGACACGTCGGTTAAATCCTTCTGAAATATTAACCAAACTAGGCATTATAGGACATCAAACATGAAAACATTTGCATGCATAAAATGTTTTTGAACCAGGTCCTATGTCTTATGCAAAAAAAAAAAAAAAAAAAAAACCCCGAAAATTCGAGACCGCCGTCTGGATATTCCAGACCGCCGTCCCAGTTCCCTTGCAAATCGAGACCGCCGTCTCGAGAAACCAAACGTCTCGATCTGTTGGCAAAATGAGACTGCCGTCTCGCCTTCCCAGACGGCGGTCTCGACCCCGGAAAAATTTCTATATAAAGGGGGCGCGCTTGGGGGGGTTTCCTCACAACTCTCCAAGCCTCCAAAACCTCCAACACTCATATTTTGCTCTCCCAAGCCTTCCCTGCTCAAGATGTTCGGAAGAAGTGCCTCCAGGAAGTGAAGGGCCACCGCTGGGGCTAGCAGCTCGGCACCACCACCACCCTCAGACCCTTCTCAACTTCAACCACAACACCAGGCCCGCCTGGACAACCTCCGAAACTACCAGTGGCACTCCCTGCTGACACTGGATTTCGCCATCTTGGCCGAGTTCGGATGGGAAGAAGACGTCCGAGCACACATCGATAGCATCGGGTGGGGTTTTCTGCTACAGCCTCCGCCCATTCATGTGTACCCACAAGCGGTACTCGAGTTTCTGGCCTCGGTCTCCCTCATTGAGATCCCCTCTATGACCTCAGGTATGCAGCCCACCAAAATGGTCAACTACTTTATGGGTGGGCAATACCACACTACCACTTTGGAGGAATTCAATGTCTCCATTGGATTCATCCAGCCCGAGGCAGCATTAACTCGGGAATACCGTGAGGCCATCTGCTCTAGGCCCACCAACCTCACCGCTGCTGAGATGTGGCACGAGCTCACTGGAGCCACCACATTGCCTTCATTAATGAGGGGGTCTGCACTCCCCCCACCACTCCGCATCTGCCACAAGCTGCTGGCAGGCACCATCCATGCCAGGAAAGAGAGTCAGGGGAAGATATCCCTCCCTGACCTCTTTGTCCTCTATTGCATGCACCAGAGACGGCGCTGCAATCCCGGGTACTTCCTCCTGAGGGCCCTGAAGGACTTTTGGAGTAGATCCACAGGGGCCATCCTTGTGGCTCCCCTCATCACCCCTCTAGCAGAAAGAATGGGGTGCCCCGGCCGGGAAGAGCTAGCCCGCAATCTGCGACCCGAGCCCATCAACGGGCCAATGCTGGTCAGCATGGGGATGCTGATACGCCGGGGAAGTCAGTTTGCCCTGCACCCCACCCTGGACTTTGAGCTGGACCTCCAGGGAATAGTGGCGATGCAGGATGCGCCCACGTCTCCCGGCTCCCAGCAGCAGCGGCAGCAGCAGCCACCACCATACACGGAGGACTTTGCTGGCCTCCACCAACACATGAGCGAGCTGAGCCAGCAGCTCGGCCACATGGCGATATGGCAGGAGCAACAGACCCAATGGCGGCAGGACCAAGACGTTCGCCAACAGGCCCTTCAAGAGGGCCAAAATGAGATCCGCCAAGAGCAGCAGAGTATGCGACAGGAGTGGGCGGCATTCCAGGAGGATTACAACGACGAACTCTAGGAACAAATCGACTTCCGCTACCACATGTATAAACATTTTCCCCACCGCACTCCTTCTGATGATGATAACTCTTAGGGACTGTACTGGTTGAAATAAAAGTCGCTGTAATAAAATTTCCTATCAATAAAATTGTATTTTCCGCACCCTTCGCCTTCTCTTACAAAAAAGTCAGCATAACAAAAAAGAACCTAAAAGAAAAAGGCACACACTCAATAAAAGCCAGAATCCAAAATTCGCGAGAAAAAAAGAGATAAAACCACGAGAAAAAGGCAGGATTAAAACAACTACCCTTCCAAACAAAATTTCGACTGTCAAGCGAAAGTCAAACAAAACAAAGAAAGAGCCCGACCAATCAACAAAAGTCGGATGAACACCACAAAAGCTAAAAGCAAAAATCCCCAGCAACCATTGAAGCTGGATGAACAGCAAACCAGATTTCCGGCAACCCGGATGACCATTCCAGAAAGGTCCAACCACAATTACCAAAACACGGAAATTACTCCCCAGTGAAACGGCGCATGATCAGAATCAGTAAGCCGCCACCATCGCCAAAGGATCAGCTACCACAAGAAGGGGCATCCAGAGGCACCAAACCAGACGAGGGTTCGTACTCGTCAACCAAAGGATCAGCTACCGCGTCGAAGGAGCATCCGGAGGTCAAACACCAGATGGGGGTGTAAACTCATCAGGCCTTACAAAAGGGGCTTACCGGGCGGGGGTTAGTACTCGTCAAACCAGATGGGGGTTCGTACTCATCAGCCGAAGGGGTCAGCTACCGCGTCGAAGGAGCATCCCGGAAGTGCACAACACAACATCTCCCCAGAAGATCATCCGCCGCAAAGACGGAGTATCTGAAGGGAAACCGGGCAAGAGGGTCAACTCCTTTACCCTCCAGTCGATCACCTCAGCACAAAAGGCTAGCAGTCGACTGATCGGGTAAAGGGGGGGCAGCTGTAGACCCCAAATCTTGCCCGACCTCCAAATAAAGTCAGAAAGCATCCTATTTGAAGACGGCCGAAGCTTAACAAGTCATTAGGAGAGATTATTAGGCTCCCGTACCAAGATAGGAAGGTTTTTTGGCCCGAAAATAAAGTATCTCGCCCTGAAGGGATGAGACCGCCGTCTGGGAATACCAGACCGCCGTCTCGTTTCAACGCCAGGACGAGACCGCCGTCTCAAATTTCCAGACGGCGGTCTCGTCACTTGCAAATTCGAGACGGCGGTCTGGATTTTCCAGACAGCGGTGTCGATTCCTGCCAAGTCGAGACGGCGGTCTGGATTTTCCAGACGGCGGTCTCGACCCTCTGCCTCGAACGAGACGGCGGTCTCGACCCTATCAGAGGAGACGGCGGTCTCGACCCTGTCAGAGGAGACGGCGGTCTCGACCTGTCAGGCGCGAAAAACTATAAATAGGGGCGTCATTTCTCCCTTTTCACACACCCAGCAGCAAGAGCTCTCCCTTCTCTCTAGAATTTCTCTCTCTAAGAATCCCTCTAAGGCATTTCCGGAGTTTCTGAGCGTCTCTAGGCATAAACAGAGTGTTCTAAATCTTCTTAAGAATCCCTCCGAGGCATTTCCGGAGTTTTTGAGAGTTGTAGAGTGAAGGGTTGCCAAAACGCACCCTCTCTTTTGAAATATAAAAGCTTGCTTTGGAGGTGCATATCCTCACTCTCTATTTTTATTACTGTTATTTAAATTATGCAATAAAAGCTAGGGCCATGTAGTCATATATCTAAATTCCGCATAATAAAAAGGGTAAAAGCGCAATTTTCCAAGTTTAATTATTCAAAAATAGCCGACCTATCATAGGGAACCCGAAAGGGGCGTCGTAAAGGGACTAATACTCCCTTTACACGTAACTAACTCCCTTACCCAACTCTGGTTCTGATGACCAAAGTTGGTTTTCGAAAACCAACGCCTTTTTAAACTCCTTTTCCGATATTTATGGTAAAAATATCGGTGGCGACTCCATAGAACCCAAAATAAATAAGTCCTTGGGTTAGCCCGATTATCGGACAACTCAAGGACACTTTTCGAAAACCTCGTCTCTAGGTTAGCCCGGTTATCGGACAGCCTAAAGACGTTGTAACCACCAATAAAAAACGTGAAAACAAGAGGGTAAAAAAATAACCATCGCGTCGCTCCGACCGCCCTCTCTTTGGGGAGGCGGCGACAATGAAGATGGAAACATAACAAAGAATAAAGCCAGACTTGTTGCCAAAGGCTATTGTCAGGAGGAAGGTATAGATTATGATGAAACTTATGCTCCTATTGCCAAGTTAGAGGCTATACGCTTACTTC
This sequence comes from Sphenostylis stenocarpa, assembly GCA_963425845.1. Taxonomy (NCBI): domain Eukaryota; kingdom Viridiplantae; phylum Streptophyta; class Magnoliopsida; order Fabales; family Fabaceae; genus Sphenostylis; species Sphenostylis stenocarpa. Next base: position 28,817,250 of record OY731403.1, read on the forward strand.
TTGCTTATGCATCTTTGATGAAATTTAAATTATATCAAATGGATGTTAAAAGTGCATTTTTGAATGGTTTTATTAAAGAAGAAGTTTATGTGGAGCAACCCCCTGGATTTGAGGATTTTAGTTATCCTAATCATATTTTTAAATTAAAGAAAGCATTATATGGGTTGAAACAAGCTCCTAGATCTTGGTATGAAAGGCTAAGTAGTTTCCTAACTTCAAATGATTTTTATAGAGGAAAAATTGATTCTACGTTGTTTATAAAGAAAGTAAAAGAACATATCTTATTGGTCTTGGTATATGTTGATTTTGGATCAACTGATAATTCGTTATGTGTAGAATTTGCTAAGATAATGCAGGGAGAGTTTGAAATGTCTATGATGGGAGAATTGACATTCTTCCTTGGACTTCAAATCAAGCAACTTAAAGATGGCATTTTCATCTCTCAAACCAAATACTGCAAAGAGATCCTTAAAAAGTTTGGAATGGACACCTCAAAGGAAGCTAACACACCCATGGGAACTTCATGCTATCTAGACAAGGATGAATCAGGTTTGGAAGTTAATCAATCTATGTATAGAGGTATGATAGGTTCACTGTTATATTTAACTGCAAGTAGACTTGATATTATGCATTACTGTACGTGTGTGTGCTAGATTTCAGGCTTGTCCAAAAGAATCTCACCTAATTGCAGTAAAACATATTTTAAAATATTTAAAAGGAACTACTGGTTTTGGTTTATGGTATCCATCTGATGCTTGTACTAGTTTAATAGGATATTCTGATGCTGATTATGGTGGATGCAAAATTGATAGAAAGAGTACTAGTGGGACATGTCATTTGTTAGGTTCATCCTTAGTATCTTGGCATTCTAAGAAACAGGCATGTGTTGCTTTATCCACCACTGAAGCTGAATATATTGCAGCTGGTAATTGTTGTGCTCAAATTTTGTGGATGAAACAACAACTAGAAGATTATATATTTCTAAATGACATTCCTTTGATGTGTGATAATACGAGTGCAATCAATCTTACTAAGAATCCAGTAATGCACTCTAGGACTAAGCATATAGAAATTAGACACCATTTCTTAAGAGATCATATAAACAAAGGAAACTGTAAAATAGAGTATGTTGATACAAAGCACCAATTAGCAGATATTTTTACTAAGCCTCTTCCCAAGGATAGATTCTATGATCTTAGAAGAGACTTAGGGATATTAGAAATAACTTAAATTCTGCTTAATTAGACAGTTTTTGGATGGTTGTAATGTTATAATTCATTATGAAGGATGTTCATAGATTATCATGTGTATAAACCTCAAAAATTTGATGAACTCTCTGGAATAATCGATTAATTGGAGTTATAATCGATTATTTGCACCCAAAACACCCAAAACATGACATTCCTCTCTGGATTAATCGATTAATTCGCCCATTAATCGATTAAAATCAGTATTAATCGATTAACAGCTCAAATTAATCGATTAAATGGGTCTGGTACTGGTTTAATCGATTAATTTGAGTTTTAATCGATTAAACCTGGAAAGTTTGGATTCCTAGCCGTTGCAAACGACTCTTTTGACCCTTATTCACTTTCATATGACCGTTGGAGATGCTTGGCTATAAATAGGGACCTCCATTTCACTTCTACTCACTTCTATCTCTTGAAATCAAGCTTTCTTGCCTCATTCTATCAATCTTGCCTTCTTCTCACTTAACGTGTTCTCTTAAATCTTCTTGTTACTCTTCTAATCCTTCAATGGACTCATCTTCTCGTGCAAAAATCCCTACTAGAAGAAGATCTGCACCCTCGTCTCATCCTCGTCCTAATTCTGTAGAAGGATGGATCTCTGATGCAGAAGGCCGACAAGAATTTCTGTCCTGGTGGAAGGAACGTGGTATTATTTCTCCTAAGTTCCTTATTGGTGAGTAGTTCATCAATAGGGTATACAACTTTCCTAATCTCCTAGAAATTCAAGGAGTTCTCCCTTTCATCCAAATGCAAGGTACGTAATATCCTGACTTAGTTAGGGTATTTTACTCTAGGTTCAAATTTAGAGATCAAATTGCTACCTCTCGAGTAAAGGGGGTCACAATTATTCTTGATGATGATATTTGGGAGAACGTTGCCCACTTTCCTATTAGAGAAGATGCTATTAACGTGTTTGGTGAGTTAGATGATTTTGACAGGATCATGGCTTACCGCTCTTTTCTGTGAAACCCTTCCATGGAAATAGAGCGTCTCCTTCTAGCTGGACCTTTGAAGAAGGAGGAACGCATGATTTTACACTTTTCTGGATTCTATGTCCCCGGGCTACGAATCATGCTCAATGTTCTTCAATCAATCTTCGTATTATTCATGCCATAATGAATAATGAGCCTTTAGATTGGGGCATTCTTGTCACCATGACTATGTTAAAAGCCAAACGCCATCCCACCTTCAAAATTCCATATGCCCTCCTTGTCTCTCGCATTCTTGAATACAAAGGAGTAAATGTCGAAGGTGAACAAACAGTAAGAACGAATAACTTAAACCGCATGCTGGACAACACATTAACCCAACTCCAAATGGTGCGTGTCAACAATATTTATGTTCACAAGGATGACGTTCCAAACAAAGGCGACGATAATGAAGATTCTGATGAAGATATGCCTCCTGCTGCTGAGTTTCCCTCTGATCAAATCCAAAGTGTTGGAACTTCCTCTGCTCATCATGAAACCCGACAATCTATGGAAGACATGTTATCTGATATGAATCAGAGGATGCAGGCATTCTTCACTCTTTCTGGAGTACGACATGAGGAAATAATTCGTCGTATATCTGATGTAGATGATAAAGTGTGCCACTTAGAAAATAGATTTGATGCACACTTTCATAGTGATGATAGTGAAGAATTTTAAATTTGCTTCTTATTTGTAATGTATTTTCATTTCTGAAATAAAATGTGGTGTTCTTTTAATGCATATTTTGAGGGGGAGCTCTTATGATTGTTATAGAAGAATTCTTTTTTATTATAATCAAAATAGGGGGAGAAATATTTAAAGCCTACTATGATTATTGATTTTAAATATTATCTGGTATGTTTAATGTGTTTGTTAGTATTATAGATAAAACAGGTTATTACAAGGCTTTAAAAGAAAATTTTGATCATCATCAAAAAGGGGGAGATTGTTGAACATTCAAGGACTTGATGTCGAACTTACATGGACATGAAGCTTGTTGATTTTGATGATGATTCAAGAACACAAGACTTAGAGAGTTGAAGACTTGTTTTATAGTGTAATAACTCTGTTTTGATTAGTTTGAGTCTGTAATATTAGAGTTTAAGATAGCCGATACATAGTCTGCACTTTAGAAGCTTCAAAAACTCAAATTTATCTTTTTGCCTCAGCTTTAATCGATTAAATGGTCAAATAATCGATTATTACAGTGAGAAAAACCATTTTCTGTATCTGTTCACTGTAATAATCGATTAACACACCTGTTAATCGATTAACAGGGCTTTTAATCGATTAAAACAGTGAGTTTTGGGGTTCTGTTGATTTTGGCTCTGTAATAATCGATTAACACTTCATTTAATCGATTATTTCAGTCAGATTTTGATTTTCAACTTCAAATCAACCCTATTTTCGAAAACCCTAATCCCAAGACTCCCAGTTCCAAAATTCCCAATTCCCAAACCCTAATTTATCTACTTAAGCTTCTCTATGGCACTCAGAAAAAAAGAACAACCTTTTTCAAACAAAAGTTAAGTGTTGTGAGTGCCAGAGAATTGCTTTTTGGAGGAAAAAGGGGCTTTTGGAACTTGGTGTGGGCTAGAAGCGATAAGAATCACTAAGTGGAGTTATTAGTGGATTGTGTGCTGTGCCGTCTCTGGGGAAAGTTGTTCTTCATCTCTTGTGGGTTTCAAGAGAGGTGTTTTCTTTACTTTATCTTTTCCATTGTAATTTGTTTGTAACAACTTTGATTATAGTGACAGCGTTAATCCTCTGTTTGAGTGATTAGCAACTGGACGTAGGGTCTTTTGATCCGAACCAGTATAAATCTCCTGTGTAAGACTCTATCTCTATTCTATTTACGTTTACACAACTTTTTAATCGGTAAAATTTGGGGAAAATTTTGAAAACCTAATTTTTGTTAAGAAACCAATTCACCCCCCCTCTTGGTTTTTGTTCGACCACGCGAACATTCCGCTGCACGATTCTAACATATCATTCATTTGCATATTCAATTTCGCCTCCTGCACTTTTAATAAATAAGATAGTAAAAAAGGAAGGATTAACTAATAGTCTTCCAATCAGAAGGATGGAGAGAAAACCGCTCTTAATCAAGCTCTCCCCAACGGTCGATTTACCGCAAGAGGATAATAAGCCTTGGTCGTTGGTTCTCAAAGTCAGGAAGAGGGGGCAAGGACGCCAGTACGACTATTTATGCCTCGTCCTTTCCCCTATGAATCGAATAAAGTTGTACCGTGGAGATATGAGGAATCTTCAACAATAAAGGAGGATATCTCCAATATAGCCGGCATTGGGGGCATGACCAAAAGTGGAAGGATATACTCTCCCAAGGAGTTGTAAGAGGATGCCCCCAAGAATAAAGGAAAAAATCAACAGACCGAAGAAAGAGAAAACAAGGAATCCAAGGAGGAGACCGACGAATTACTCCAGTTCATAAGGCAGAGCGAGTATTCCGTTATCGACCAGCTCAATCATACACTTGCAAAGATAACTCTGTTATCTTTAATGATGAGTCCGGAACTACATCGAAACGCCCTAATGAAGGTCTTGAGCAAAGCGCATGTACCTCATAACATATCCCAAGAAAAAGTTGAGAGAATCGTCTGTCACATTACGGCAAGCGATCACCTCACCTTCACATATGAAGAACTCCCCCTAGAGGGGTCGAACCACAATAAGCCCTTGCACATTTCTATCAAGTGTAAGGATTACCTCATCGCTAAAGTTCTTGTGGATAACGGGTCATCCTTGAACGTGATGCCCAAGTGCACACTCGACAAGTTGACTATCCAAGGAACCCGCCTGCGCCCAAGAAGCACTATCGTTCGAGCCTTCAACGGATCTAAGCGAGAAGTAGTGGGGAAAATCAATCTGCCAATTCAAGTCGGACCCACTGTCTTCAACATTGACTTTCACGTAATGGATATTACTCCATCGTATAGTTGTCTCCTCGGCAGACCTTGGAATCATGACGCTAAGGCAGTGCCTTCGAAGCTCCACCAGAAAGTCAAGTTTATAGTAGATGACAAACTGGTCACGGTCCAAGCAGAAGACGATATCCTAATCAGTGGACCGTCTACCCAACCTTATGTGGATGCGGATGAAGAGGCCCTTGAAACATCTTTTCAAGCGCTCGAAATCGCCAATGTAGAGAGACTTCCCAATAACACGAAGGTAGCCCGCATGATGATGAAGCATGGCTACAATCCTGGCCAAGGATTGGGGGCAGATTCCCAAGGGATAAGGGAAACCCCATAATTCAAAGATAACCCTTTAAAGTTTGGCCTAGGATACGAACCTACGAAAGGCTGAGCAGAGAGAAGAAAAGGGAAGTCTCCCCTTCGCACACTCAAGTAGATGTTCCGAAGCGGAGGGATGCAAGCGTCACAAGCAACCCTAGTCATTAGGAACCCTTTTTCTTTTCTTAAGGGATGTAAACTAGTGATTGTTAGAGATTATCCCCCGGGGCTAGCCCGACCACCGGGCATCTTTTGGGCACATATTCCCTTACTAATTAATAAAGAATACATTTCTTACTATCTGCTTCTCTTCTTGCTACTTCATGTCTAGACCTCATAATAACCATGTCTAAGCAAAAAAAAAAAAAAAGAGAAGTGCATCCAAATATTCAAAATGTACCATTGCTATAACCAAGCTTATTGATTAGAAGCACAAAATAAGGTTTTACCTCACCATAAATAAAGCTGTGTTTCGCCAATATTGTGTAAAAACAAAAAGAAAAGAAAAATCCCACAGAAGCCAAAGGCCAAAAAGAAAAGGGGCAAGATACCCGGTAGGAAACCCACTAAGGGGGCTACGCAAAAGATAGGGTCAACCCGTTAGGACACCCGAACAAAAATAAAGGGTAGCCTAGGCAAAAGTTAGGGTTACAAAATAAGGTCCGATAGGATTCTCAAAAAGAAAAAAGGAACCTAGACAAAAGATAGGACCAAAACACAATATCCTAGTCCGAAAACCCGAAGGGCGGTCTGGGGAAATCAGTTAGCCATAAAAGCAGTGGAAATAAGCTAAGGCGCGAATCTACAAAGAAAAACGTTTGTTTAGACAACATCTAGAACACTCAAGCCAACCCTAGCCAGCCATTCTTACAAAATCTTTTCTAAAAAAAATCAACCATCTAAAACACAAGCCGTTGAATTTATCCCCTTTACTTCTTTTCTCTTGACCCTCATAACATTATTCTAACAACTAGTTTGGGAATATGGAGGCGTATAATCAACAAGAGGATTGAAATCCCTAAAGTGAGGAAAAAGGGCACTGGCGTGGCAAAGTGTGCTCTCCAAACCAAAAGTCATTCTTCGGTCACGTTAAGTCCGGAACGACACAAACAAGTACAACAGAGAAGCAAAAACATCAGAAGGCCCCCGTCTCTATAAGACACACCAGTTAATCCTTCTAAAAACACTAATGAAATAGCATTATAGGGCATCAAACATGAAAAAATTACATGCATAAAATGTTTTTGAACAAGGCCCTATTTTCTAAAAAAAAAAAAAAACTTCTAAAAATCAAGACCGCTATCTCGACTGCCCAGACCTCCGTCTCGACCTACGTTGAAACGAGACCGCCTTCCCGAATTTCGAGACCGCCGTCTCGCTTTGGATGAAACGAGACCGCCTTCTTGCTTGGCGAGAAGGCCGTTGATCGGAGCCGTATCCGGTCAAATAAATGTAGATTAAATGTAGTACTAGGCAACTCTTCTTAGATCGTCTCCCAAAGACCATAAATTTCTATCAAAAGCTTATCAGTTTCGAAATGGAACAAAAGCAAAGGGGATTTTTGGTATTTATCAGATTAATGAAAGAGAACAACAATAGCTTGTATAAATGCGGATTAAAATAGATTAGGCCCTTAACAGAATGCATCTCTGTTGTCATTGGTTCATAATATAAAATCTATCTAGCTTACTCCCTCCTTACACAAATTAACCAAACGTGTAAGTGATTGATTCTCTCCACAAGATTAAGCACCTCATGGTACTGGATACAATGAACCCAAATTCATTAATCATGATTTACGTTTTATGATCCAGTGCAGAACATGGAACTAAACTGGACATTAAGTTAAGTGCAGAGAACCTCTAAACAGAGATTGCAATCCTTCAAGGACCTAACCCTTTAGGTTTAGCTATCCATTAATTCAGAAATGCAGCAGAAAACATAAAAACAAAATCCAGTGCAGAGAAAAAGAAGAACAAAACGTAAAATACCAAATGATGGATGTTTTCGTGAATCTAATCCGAAGAGAGAACAAAAGAATATCAGAAATTATAGTGGTTGTCCATTAACACGAAATTACAATAAAAATATAAGATGGAGCAACAGAATAGCAAAATGGATTGCAGCAGAAATTTAAATGCAAGATTGGGCTGAACTGAACTACATAAATGAAAATTGCAATAGAAGTGAAAGAATGTAAACTTTCATGGCAGTAGAAAACGAAATAGAACCATGTTCATCCATCAATGAGCCTTGAGCAATCCAAATTAAAATGTAGAGAAACCAACATGAAACAAACGTAAACAGAACTACAGTGGCTGGTTGTCTCCTCCTCCTGCTGCTCCTCTAAAAATACCAGCCTACCCTAACCCTAGAGCCCCCTAGGAATGGGCCCAAGTTGGCCCACACGTACAAAAGGGGGCTCATCGGCTTCGACCTGGTGGGGTTTTGTACTCACAAGAACCTTACAAAAGGGGGTTCGAACTAGATAATCCTTACGAGAAGGGGGCTTATCAACCATGAGGGCCTTACGAAGGGGATTCCTCAACCGACGAGTCTTATAGAAAGGGGCTTGTCAGCTTTCGACCTAGTGGGGGTTTGTACTCACAAGAGTCTTATAGAAGGGGACTCGGACCTAGTGGGGGTTTATACTCACAAGAGTCTTACAGAAGGGCACTCGGACCTGGTGGGGGATTTGTACTCACAAGAGTCTTACAGAAGGGAACTCGGACCTGGTGGGGGTTTGTACTCACAAGAGCCTTACAAAAGGGGGTTCGGACCAGATGAGGGTTCATTCTCATCAAATCGGGTAGGGGTTTGTACCTATCAAACCATTCATCATCTAGAGAATCAACAACTTCAGTAAAGGAGCATCCAAAGGATGATCGGACAAGAGGTTTAACTCCTTCACCTGGCAACTAATCTCATAGGCACACTAAGCCAACAGTTAGTTAGGCAGGGGAGGGGGGGGGGCTAGTTGTAGACCCCAAATCTTGCCCGACCTCTCAATAAAGATCAGAAGACTTCCGCTCTGAAGGTGGGTAAAGCTTCGGTGGGTATCTAACAACATCAACTGGCTTTCGTCTCAAGAAAGGAGAGCTTTTCTGAAGTAATAAAAAGCAAAAATTGGAGAAAATACTCGAGACAGTCGTCCCAGAACTGAGACAGTCATCCCAAGTGAGTGAGAGGCACATCCCAACGGCAAAACGCACGTCCCAAGTGCCAAATGACCGTCCTAAGCAGCTAAGACGGTTGTCCCACCTTTTTGAGGCTGAAACGGCCATCTCGGGGTCCTGGTAGCAAAAAACTATAAATAGGAGCCTCATTTGCAGCTTTTTCACACACTTCTATACTCCTCAACTCATTCTTACTTCTTCTATACACTTCTAGTTCTCGAATGATCTTTTCGATTTCCTATAAGGTAACAATCGGTTAAGGAAGTCTCTTTTGGATATCCGGCATTCGATAGTTTAAAAGTTTCTTTTTCTTGTATTCAGGAGAAGAGCGCTTGCAATGCGAGGGGATAACCAAAAAGCATCCTCAAAGTTGAAGAATTGTAATAAAATCTTGCTTCGGAGGTTCTTTTCAATACTCTTCTCTTTTATTGCTTTATTTACTGCTTTCCTATGTGCAATAAAAAATAGGATCATGCAGATAGCCATATTTAATACTGTGTAATAAAATAGGGTAATAACGTAATTTATCTTAATCTTTATTTTATGAATTAATCCTTCATAGGGAACCTAAAAGGGGCATTGTGGGGGTGCTAATATCTTCCCCACATGTAACTAACTCCTTACCTAACTCTGGTTATAATGGCCAAGTTTGGTTTTTCTTAAAATCAACGCATTTTTTATCCTTTTCCAATGTTTATGGTAAAAACATTGGTGGCGACTCCATAGAACCCTTTTTAGGAATGTAGACCCCTAATTTTGCCCGGCCTCTCAAAATAAAAGCTAGAGGAGCTTCGCCTGAAGATGGAGTTCATCCGGCTTCCCAAAACCGAGGAAACCTCCCGCAACAAACACAGAGATCACTCGTCTGCACGATAAAAGACAAAGGAGACTTCCTATACAGAGATAAAGCTCGCCCGACATTTCAAATGAAGGCCAAGAAGACTTCCTACACGAAGATAAAGCTTCAACGGACATATATCGGCACCAATCCACGTCCGAAAATGGCAAGGAAAGCTTCCCGGGGGTCCCAAAACGCAAGAGTAGGCCAAAACAGGTCGAGACCACCGTCCCAGAGTTGGGACGGCCGTCCCAACTGAAATTAAGCAAGTGGGACGCGCGTCCCAAATGTGGGACGGCCGTCCCAAACACCAGGGGGTCCCAACGTGAACAAATTTGCATTTGGGACGGCCATCCCAACCCAGACTGGCCGTCCCAGATTGGCATAACGTAGAAAGCACGTTTGGGACGACTGTCCCAACCCAGACGGCCATCCCAAAGTTCCAGGGCGAAAAATGCTATAAATAGGAGCCTCATTTGTCTCATTCGGCACACCAGACAACTCACAAGACTTGTCTACTTCTCTCCCTCTCTCGAATGATCTTTCTGATTGCCTTTAAAAGGTAACAATCAGTTAAGGAATTGGTATTCCGGCATTCGATTCTTCTAGAAAATTTAGTCGAGTCGAGTCTGTAATCGAGAGGAGAGTCATTGTAGAGCGAGGGACTGCCGAAAAGCGTCCTTATTGTAACAAAGTTGATATATAAAGCTTGCTACGGAGGTTCTTCTCAAATCTCTTCTCCTTTACTGCTTTATTTATTGCTTCATAAAATGTAAATAAAATCATGTAGATAGCCATATTTACTGTACGAATAAAATAAGGGTAATCGCGTAATTTTTTGTAATCTTAACTTAAATGAATTAATCCGTCATAGGGAACCCGAAAGGGGCGTTGTGGGGTGCTAATACTTTCCCCACACGTAACTAACTCCCTTACCCGACTCTGGCTATAATGGCCAAGTTGGTTTTTATTAAAATCAATGCCTTTTTCTCCTTTTCCAATGTTTATGGTCAAAACATTGGTGGCGACTCCAAAAGAACCCTTTTCGAAAACCTTGCTTCTTTTAGAGGATAGTTCAGTGTTGAGCACCTCGGAAGCAATGAACATAATTTTAACAAAAAAACGCGAGTCTCAACCATCTTTTCGCGACCGCTCGCATTAACGTTCGAGACGTCCCAGGACGTCGGAACGGACGGCAGCGACAAGGAAAACCTTGCTTTTATTATAGGTTAGTTTAGTTGTTGAGCACCTCGGAAGCAATGATCATATTTTTTACAAAAACATGAGTCTAAACTATCACATCGCAACCACTCACATAAACGTTCGAGATGTCTCGAGATGTCGGAACGGACGGTGGCGACAATCATCATCTGAAATCTCTTTACTTGACTCAAGAGGATTTCCCTCAAGGTCTACAACTTCATCAAATGTTACATGCACAGATTCTTCAATGTTCAAAGTTCTTCTATTAAATACCCTATATGTTTTGCTAGAAAGAGAATATCCTAAAAATATAGCCTCATCGGCTTTTGAATCAAATTTACCTAAATTGTCTTTACCATTATTTAATACAAAACATTTACAACCAAAGATTTTCAAATGAGCTACATTTGGTTTTCTTCCTTCAAATAATTCATAAGGAGTCATTTTCAAGATAGGTCTAATGAGCATTCTATTTAACACATAACATGTCTTACTTACAGACATCAGCCCAAAAATATTTAGGAACCTTAGATTCATTCAACATAGTTCTAGCTAATTCTTCTAGTGATCTATTTTTCCTTTCAACTACACCATTTTGTTGGGGAGTTCTAGGTACAGAAAAATTATGTAAAATATCATTCTCTTCACAATAATTTTCAAATTACTCATTTTGAAATTCTCCACCATGATCACTTCTTAACAATTTAATTCTTAATTCCTTTTCATTTTGAATTTGCTTAGCAAACTTTCTAAATGCCTTAAAAGCTTCACTTTTCAAAGTTAAGAAGAATGTCCAAGTGAATCTAGAGTAATCATCAACAATTAAAAGAGCATAGTAATTTCCACAAAAACTTTTGATTCTAGATGGTCCAAATAAATCTAAGTGTAAAAGTTCCAAAGGCTTTGTTGTGGAAATTATATTCTTAGTTTTGAAAGATTATTTTACTTGTTTACCTTTTTAACATGCATCACATAATTTATTTTTCAAATTTTAACTTAGGCAAACCAACAACTAAGTCTCTAGAAATTAATTTGTTTAATGGATGCATATTAATATGAGTCACTCTCTTATGCCATAACCATGGGTTTTCTTCTTTAGCAACTAAGCATGTTATATCAACATTAGATGCACAATCCATTTCAATCACATAAATATTGTTATGCCTAATACCTTTTAGTGCAATTTCCTTAGAATCTTTAAGATGTATGGTGCAGTAATTACTTTCAAAGATTACCTTGAGTCCTTTATCACAAAGTTGACTTATACTTAGAAGATTGTGCTTTAGACCATCAACAAGGAGCACATACTTTATCTCCAAAGTGTTTGCACCACCAATATTTCCAGTTCCAAGAATTATTCCTTTGTTTTTGTCCCCATAGGTCACATATCCTTGTTCCTTTGCTTTGAAACTCACAAATTTCTTTTTATCTCCAGGCATGTGTCTTGAACACCCACTGTCAAGATACCACATGGACTTCTTGGATTTGGAAGTTTCCTACAAAATAAGGGAACAATAAACTTAGGTCCCCATATAACTTTTGGGTCCTTGGGGTTAGAGACAAACAAATCATTTAACTATAGGAACTCAAATGTATTTTCCCTTAGGAACACCAAAATGCTTAATTATACATGTATTTGAAGTATGACCATGTTTCATACAATAAAAGCATGCATTTGATGATTGTCGCCGTCGTCAAAACGAGGCGGTCGGAGCGACGCGATGGTTTCAACTTTCCATTTTTTGCGTTTTTATTGGTGTGGTTACAACGCCTTTAGGTTGTCCGATAACCGGGCTGAACCTAAAGGCGAGGTTTTCGAAAGGGCGCTCTTGGATTGTCCGATAACCGGGCTAATCCAAGAGCTAGTTTTGGAGGGTTCTCTGGAGTCGCCACCGATGTTTTTACCGGAAACATCGGAAAAGGGGTTTTTAAAAGGCGTTATTTTTCGAAGAACCAACTTTGGTCATTATAACCAGAGTTGGGTAAGGGAGTTAGTTACGCGTAAAGGAAGTGTTAGTTCCTTTACGACGCCCCTTTCGGGTTCCCTATGATAGGCCAACTATTTAAAAATGATTAAACCATTGAAAATACGCTTTTACCCTTTTATTTGCGGAATTTAAAGATTATGACTCCATGGCCCTAGTATCTATCGCATAATTTAAATAAAGCGATAAAAGGTAAAGGAAGAAAGTAGAAACCTTCGGAGCAAGCTTTCTATTAATTCTTTTTGAAAATAGGGTGCTTTGTGGCAGCCCTTCACTCTACACAGCGTCGGAAACCTCTCAAAACGCTCAGAAACACTCTTAGAAACGCTCAGAAACTCCGGAAATGCTTCGGAGGGATTCTAGAGAGAGAATTTGAAGAGATTTCTAGAGAGAAGGAGGAGGAACTATGTGGAATGAGGGGAATGGGGGCCCTATTTATAGGGATTGTAGACCCCTAATTTTGCCCGGTCTCTCAATAAAAGCTGAGGAGACTTCCTATGACAAAGCAAAGCTCTCCTGGCTTCTCAATAAAGGTTAAAGAGACTTCCTACAACAAGATAAAGCTCGCCTGACATCTCAATAAAGGCCAAGAAGACTTCCTATATGAAGATAAAGCTGTAACGGGCATTCATCGGCATCAACCGACGTCCGAATAAAGAAAGGAAAGCTTCCAAGGGGTCCCAGAACACAAAAACTGGCCAAAACAGGTTGAGACCACCGTCCCAAAGTCGAGACGGCCGTCCCAAGCTACCCTGGCCAAGTGGGACGGCCGTCCCAAGTGAGACTGCCAGTCCCACTCTTCAGGGGGTCCCAGCATGTGTAAAAAGTTCAGTTGGGACGGTCGTCCCAACGCAGATGGCCGTCCCAACCCAGAGGGGCGTCTCAAAGTGTTAGGCTGCGAAAAACTATAAATAGGAGGCTCATTTGCCACTGTTTCACACACCAGACAACTCCCAGTGCTTGTCTTTTCTCTTCCTTCTTCGAATGAACTCTCTGATTGCCTTGATAAGGTAACAATTAGTTAAGGAATCATATTCCAGCATTCGATTCTTCTGTAAAATTTAGTAGAGTCAGTGTTGTATTCGGAGAGGAGAGTCTTTGTAGAGCGAAGGATTGCCAAAATGCATGCTCACGATTAAAGATTCGCAATACAAAGCTTGCTACGGAGGTTCTGTTCAATTCTCTTCTCTTTTACTATTTTATTCATTGCTTTATGTATGCAATATAAAATAAAGTCATGTAGATAGCCATTTTTAACATTATGCAATAAAATAGGGTAATCACGTAATTTCTCGTAATCTTTACTTAAATGAATTAATCCGTCATAGGGAACCCGAAAGGGGCGTTGTGGGGGTGCTAACACCTTCCCCACACGTAACTAACTCCCTTACCTAACTTTGGTTATGATGGCCAAGTTTGGTTTTTATTAAAATCAACACCTTTTTATCCTTTTCCAATGTTTACGGTCAAAACATTGGTGGCGACTCCAAAAGAACCCTTTTTCGAAAACCTTGCTTTTATTAGCGGATAGTTCAGTTGTTGAGCACCTCGGAAGCAATGAACATATTTTAACAAAAACGCGAGTCTAAACCATCTTTTCGCGACCGCTCGCATAAACGTTTGAGATGTCCCTGGACGTCGGAACGGACGGCGGCGACAGATGGCGACTCCACTGGGGAAGCTAGAGAGTTGATCCCATTTAGTGACGGATAAAATTCAAACTAAGTAAAGATTTGAAATTATGCCTTTACCCTTTTCCGTATGTTTTATTGTATGGCTTTAATAAATTGTTGTATGATTATTTTCTGCAAATTGTTTGAAATATAAATTGCACACAAAAAACCCTTACACACTACAGTCCCTCTATACCCGGGGGCAAGAGTGAATACCTATAGGGAGTGGGTGGCAGATACGACTGGCTTGTTGGCACACGGGGCTACAACTGTTGTCAGAAACCACCAACTCAAGGTGATAACTCTCTTCTTTTGATCTAAGGATGTTGACACGGAGTTCCGTGCATGACCCGAGGACTGAGAGATTGAGAGGTCCCTATAATTGGGGCACCTTGGGGACCTTTGGCCTTGGTGAGAACAGTTTAGAACCACCTAAACCAAGCACGTTTCTGTAGGAAAACCCTACCTCGTGATTAAATAAGCGTGGCTCTGCTCGTGGATGTATGAATTGTGTGTGCATTCGTTTGTTGCATTTGTATTGATGCATTAGCATAGGGTAATCATACAACAAACAAAATAGTGAAAAACCCTAAAAATCATAAAAGTGAGAAGATAAGCCAACTTTATCTCGGACAGTCTTCAGTTAAGCTAGCCTGGTTTCAGGTTCTTTGTAAGCTAAGTAGCCACGTTGACCGACAGAAGAGATACAGGGTCATAAAAAAATATAAAACAAATTAAAGCCATAAAAATGTCTTTTACAATAAAAAAAAAAATTCTTGATAAAGGTCCTATAATTCTTACAACCTTTGTTCATAAAAATGTTAAGAGAAAAAATAGGACTCTCTTCATCAAAATTCATAAACATCCATATAGATAGTTTTCTTTTTTAAGAAAAACCAAGTATTACCATGTATCATATTAGGAATAAAACATGATAATACTTAGAAAAACAAACACTTACATGCATGCATTTACAAGGACTCATCCTCATATCATGCATTTTCATTTCTTTTAGATAATGGAGGGATCCGAGTAATAGACGAGTTAAAGAAAGTGGAAATCCTTCTATGCCGTGTAGAGAAGTTAAGGCGAGTTGAGTACATATATGCCGCTGAGAGTCGATTGCCAATTTTGAGAAATCTTATGGAAGAATTCTTGACCTCCTGAAAATCAGCATCGATCCAATCTTTGTTAGAGCATTGGTCCACTTCGGAATCCGAGATCTACTACTGCTTTGAGTTTTCGCGGTTTGACTTAGTACCAACCTTAGAAGAATATGAACTCATGGTTAGATGGCCTCAATCGGTCGGGGTCTATGTGCGCTCGGGAGTATATGTGGCGTGAGTAAGGTTGCTACTATCATACGACTGCCTCCTCATCAATCCATCCTAGATGGAAAAGGGAACATCCGAGGTTGGAAAATGTCCATAATAGAAGACCACTTAATCTCTTTGAGCTGAAAAGAAAGATTGGTCTACCTTCGACAAAACTCTAGCATTGGCAATGTTCGGAATCATATTATTCCCATTTCATGTGAACGTTGTGGATCATGTTCGCAATAGATGCATTCTTTGCCTGGGATGTATACTCTAAGAGTCCTATACCTACAATTCTTGCTCGATACCACTGCTTTCGGTAGATTTTTGCCGACGAAATAGGGGAAAACACTTAGATGTTGCACTTCATTACTATATGTATGGGGCGTCACTCACCTCTACGCTTCAAGCCACATGGGCATATTCCACGATCCTTTAAGAAGTTTTGCAAAAATCCCTCTTCGACAGGTCAAGCTTTAGAATGGAAAATCGAGTTAGAAAATTGGAACATAGAGCATGTATCATGGGTTTGCCCTTGGTTCAGACCAGATTATATTCTTATACGATGCGGAGATTACACTGAGCATACCACTACTAGGCCTCAAGGGTTGTATAGCTTACTCTCCTAAGATAGCTATGAGACAACTCATGAGAACCCGAGCCAGTGCCAACTCAAGAAGAGCTCGGAGGGTTGAGTCTATGCCATTATTCCCATAGCTTTGAAGAAGTATCCGTTGTCCAGGAAAGCATGGGAAAGACCGGTCTACATAGGAGATAAAGAACTTGGAAAGGTTCAGGTGTCTACGTCCCACGAATATGAAGAATGGAGGAAAAGTAGAAGGATACCCCAACCATCTGCTACATTCACGACAACATTAGTCAATGAAGAGCTACAATTGCAGGTCAATGCCTTAAATAAAAGGGTAGAAATCATGGAAGCTCAGCTAAGGGCCTTCGAAGAAAAAGAGCAAGAAGCAACCCTTACAATAGATGGTCTAAAAAGGCAATGTAAAATGAAGGACCATGAAATAGAGCGCCTTAAGAATGATTGTGTTGATTATCAAGAAGAGACTAAACAAGCACTGAAAATTCCGAGGCTTGAACAAGATAGTCTATTCGGGACATGAGTGACGAAAAAGCACATCTTGAGAGTGCACTTGCGGAACGAGGCAAAAACGATCAAGTTAATACGGGATGACCTAGCGAAACTCGGTCGGAAGCACAAAAATGTTGGGAAGCCAGCTGAAAAATACGAGAGAAGACCAAGAGGAGCTACATGATAAAGAAAGAGATCGATTAGCTCGGTATGGTCAATTACTTCGTGAAAGAGACCAAGTAATAGAGAGGTCGACCAGACAACATGCCTTGATCGTTCATCAAGAAGAAAAGATAAAAGAGGCTCATCGATATAGTGAAGATATGAGCCAGGCGGTACATGAGCAAATCAAGACGCTCGGAAATCATGTGAGAACAGTTGAAGATGAATTACGAAGAAAGCCTAATTTACCTATAGGATTCTTCAAGCTTCTCCAGTTTTTGTCAACACTTGCTTCAAAGCATTGTATAGAAGGATAAACACTTTCTAGTTGAAATAAAAAGTTTTTTTTCTTTAAAGCTGTCTATTGCATTCATAAGTTGCATACATTCATACATCCCTCCTCATTTTAATAACAAAGATAATAAAAAGGAAGGATTAATTTATGTGCTTTCCACAAATCGAGAATAAATGGAAAAGAAGCCTTTCGTCATCAAAATCTCTACAACGGTCGATAGACCCAAAGATGATAATAAACAAGCACTATTGGTTATTCCAATCGATAAAAGGGAAGAGGCAATAACGCACTGTACGTTTATTCATGCCTCGTCCTTTCCCTTATTCATCAAATAAAGCTGTACCTTGGAGATATTCAGAAGAATCATCACAAGATATCTCCAACATAGCCGGTATTGGGGGCATGACGAGAAGCGGAAGAATATATTTCCCCAAGGAATTACAAGATAACATTCCTAAAGATAAGGCAAAAGATAAAGCCGAAGAGGAAAAAGAATCCAAGGAGGAGATATATGAGTTACTCCAGTACGTAAGACAAAGCGAGTACTCCATCATCGATCAACTCAATCGCACTCTTGCAAAGATAACCTTGTTATCACTCATAATGAGTTCGGAACCGCATCGAAACGCACTATTAAAGGTTTTGAATGAATCATTCGTCCCGCATGCAATATCCCAGGACAAATTTGAAGGAATTATTGGTAACATTACAGCCAATAATCATCTTACCTTCACAAATGAAGAACTCCCTTTAGAAGGGTCAAATCACAACAAGCCCTTGCATATTTCGGTCAAATGCAAGGAATATCTCATTCCAAAGTTCTGGTGGATAATGGATCATCCTTAAACATCATGCCTAAAGGCACACTTGATAAGATAACAGTGCAAGGAACCCACATGCGCCCGAGTAATACGATTGTTCGAGCCTTTAATGGATCAAGACGTGAAGTAGTAGGAGAAATTAGTCTACCAATTCAAATTGGCCCTACTGTCTTTAACATAGACTTCCACGTGATGGATATCACGCCGGCATATAGTTGTCTCCTTGGTAGACCTTGGATTCATAGCGCTAAGGCAATACCTTCAACGCTCCACCAGAAAGTCAAGTTTGTGACAAATGATAAACTCGTCACAGTTCAAGCTGAAGAAGACTTTCTAATTAGCAAACCATCTGTCAAACCATATGTGGATGCGGCTGAAGAGGCTCTTGAAACATCTTTTCAAGCACTCGAAATTGCCAACATAGAAAGACTTCCTAGTAATACAAAGGTGGCCCATATGATGAAAAGATATGGATATCGCCCAGGACAGGGGCTCGGAAAGAATACTCAAGGAATAAAAGAGCCACCGGAGTTCAAAGATAATCCTTTAAAGTATGGTTTAGGGTATGACCCCACGAAAGATCAAACCATACGGAAAACAGGGAAGTCTTATCCCTCAAAGACGATATTCCGAAAAGGAGGGATATTAGCGCAAAGGGTAGCGTTAGTCATTAGGTGTCCTTCTTCCAATTCTAAGGGATGTAAACCTAGTGACTATTAGAGATCACTCCTCGGGGTATGCCCGGACTCTGAGCATTTCTAGGGCACACATTTCCCCGAAATTACAAAAGAATGTTATTCTTACTATCTACTTCTTTTCTTGCTAAATATGTCTATACCTCATTTTTAATAAACAAGGTTTAGATAGGCGTTTTGTTCCAAATGCGTCAGAACAATCAAAGCGTCATAAAGCAAAGTCAAATATGATTGATTAACTAGAAACATGGATAAAAATTATCTCGATAAAATCAAGTTTCGACAATGTTATGCAAAAAAAAATAATATGTATATAAAAAAAGGAAAGCCCGTCAAGGCCAAAGGCCAAGACAAGAAAATAAAAGGGCAAAATACCGGCGGGAAACCCACAAAGGGGGCTGCACAAAAGTTAGGGTAAACCGGCGGGAGACCGAACAATAATAAAGGGTAGCACTGGGCAAAAGTTAGGGTTACAAAAAGTCAGCTAGGTATTCCTAAAAAATAAATAAAAAAAGGAAACCTAGACAAAAGTTAGGACATAAGCATAACATCCTAGGCTGAAAACCCGAAAGGGCGGACTAGGAAAGCTAATCAATCACAAAAAGGCGCCACAAGTTAGTAAAATAAAGACGCCACATCATAAGAACGAAACATTTACCTAAACTAGCCTAAACACAAACCAACCCTGGCTAGCCATTCTTACAGAAACCTCTATTACGAAAAATATCCCTCTAAAACACAAGCCCTCGTTGTAAATCCTTTTCTTTCTCTTCTCTTGACCATTTCACTATAAAGCATTCAAGTAATAAGGGGGATGTGGAAATATAGTGATCAATAGGAAGGTTGAAATCCCTAAGGAAAGGAAGGGGGGCATTGATATGGCAGTTACCCTATGAACAACAGATTGCTCTTCGGCTATAGCAAGAAAAGTCTAAGACGGCAAATTAGGTACGGCCAAGATTGTTAATCAGAAGAAACATGATGACAGAAAGGTATAGCACCAAGAATGAGCCCGAAGTCAAAGCACATCAGTTAAAACTTTCGAAATATTAACTGAAATAGATCATAGGATGCATATCATGAAACATTACATGCATTAAAACATCAATGAATGGAGTCCTATCCCTTTTTTCAACAAAAAAATAAAAAAATCAACTCAAGAAGCTCGAGACGGCCATCCCAAAGTCGAGACGGCCATCCCAAGTTCCCATTTTCAGTTGAGACGCGCGTCCCAGGTGGGACGACCGTCCCACTTCTCAGCTGATGAACCATGTGTAAAAATTTCAATTGGGACGGCCGTCCCAAACTTCCTGGCGTCCCCTATATGTGCTATGCGCGGATTTGGCCTTTGGTACCCCATTCCAAGCATTCTACCTTGCTTCTCTTCCCTTTTTAAACACTTCTAGCATTCTTAAGTGAGTACTACATACAATGGAGCATGGAGAAGCCTCATCTAGGAGAAACGCACTGGAATCCCTGGCTAGAGGAAACTCGCTACTACTCAGCGCTCTACTAGCGAGAATCACGTCAACGCGGCTGGCAAATATCCGACAATTTTCTTGGCATTCCACCCAACTGCGATTGGATTTTGAAATCCTAGCGTACATTTGGTCTGGGAACAAGATGTCGGAAGAGGTTCATCCACAACATCAGGATGGGACTTTACGCTCGCGTAGAGCCACCTACTCGGATCCCACCGGCATGTGCTACCTTGGAATTTCTTGCCTGCGGCCAACATGGTGGAAATGCCATCCGCAATTCCGGAGTGCCACCAACTCAAGATGTCTCCCTCCTGGGATGGATGGAGCCCTACCGGGACAGCTTACTGATACTTGGATGACTTTAATGTCATAATGGGTTCCTACGCAACCGGCCGAGACACAAGAACGCCAGAATATCGGTCCGCGTATACTGGAAAAAACATCCTTCTGCTCACCACCACTAGCATGTGGAGAGAAATCACTTTGGAGCTCACACTCTGCTGATCAGAAACACTTGAAGGGTGCGAGCTTTCTCCCCCTCGCTCCGCATATGCCATAAATTGCTAGATGGGGCTATCCAGTGAAGCGAGAGCCAAGGGAAGGTAACACTTGGTGAGCCTTTTCGTTTTTTAGTGTATGCATCAAAGAGTCTCGCGATGCACAGCCCAAGATATACGCCTCCTGGCAAGGGTAAAAGATTCACAGGAAGCCTCCGGCGGCTCAGGCGGAGCCATCATGGCAGCTCCGCTTTCTCACTCGCCTTTAGCTGAATATTGGGGAATACACTGATGGAAGAGCCTCCCACGGCTAGCCTCGAGCAGGGCCGTTCATGCGGAGGAATGCTTTGGTTCGTGTGAACTGTCCTGTACAGGACCGGGGTAGGGGTTTGCTCTTAAACCCCATAATCTCGATTTCGTTGGATATGCGCGATTTCGACATGCCACGGGACATCCCTGCGACTTCAGAATCGCAGCGGCGGTCATATGATCCGGACTTCGCGGCTTGTATCGACGGATAGATGACGAGCACGCCTATATGGAAGGAGAGTTCCAGTTCATACGGCACCAGTTCGATCAGTCGACCATGAGGCAAGACAGGACGGACCAACAGATAGAGAATCTGGTCCAGACCCAGGCAAGGTTCCAGCGCCGCTTGCTCCGCCGCATCCCTTCACCAGCACCATCTGCCCATTCCAGTCCAGAGGCAGATGATTAGGAGATAGTTTCCTTTTACATATTTTCTAGTAGCTTGAAAATGTTTGAATTTATCACAAAAAAAGAAGAAGTAATAAATAAACATTGTTATTTCTGTTTACATTCCAAAAGCCCACGTGTACAAAAACTATAAAATAAAA
Source organism: Sphenostylis stenocarpa (assembly GCA_963425845.1). Taxonomy (NCBI): domain Eukaryota; kingdom Viridiplantae; phylum Streptophyta; class Magnoliopsida; order Fabales; family Fabaceae; genus Sphenostylis; species Sphenostylis stenocarpa. The sequence goes on from OY731403.1 coordinate 28,838,820, forward strand.
GGCACACGTGACATATTAAAAAGCCAGATTTCAAATAACTCGCGATAAAGATCAAAATCGCGAAAGAAAAAGGCGAAATCAAAACTATTCCAGCAGAATAAAGAGCTTCAAGGAAAATAGCTCTAACCTTCTATCTCAATAAACGAAGGTAAACCAGAAAAAGGCCAACGGAAAGGCTCGATGATCCCCAAGCAGATCCTTGCCTACTCTAGACGCAAAACAAAAATTACTCCACGACTCAGCATCATCATCACATGAGTCGTTAACCACAGTCATTTGAAGCCTCAATCAACATCTTTCCATCTAAAAAGAAGGAAGCCATCAACATGAAAAAGCCAACGGAAAGGCTTGATTATCCCTCAAGAGGATCCTTGCCTACTCCAGAGGAAAAACAAAAAAGATTACCTCACGACTTAACGACATCACCACATGAGTCATCAAGCAAACTCATCCAGAATCTCCGTCACTTCCCCAAAGGAGAATAAGGACTACACAAAGAGTTCATCAAAGAAAATACGGAGTCAAATCCTCCACATCACCAGGGGGCAACAAAAAGAAAGAAAAGAAAAACTTTCATTCCCCAATAGAGGCCACAACGAAAAAGGCCAAATAAAATCTCCAAGTAGAGTATATCAAGAAAAAAATCTCTTCATCCAGCTCAAATAAGAGCTTCACAAGACCAGGAGCCAAGACTCCATCATCAAATTTGGATCCCCAGGAAGCTGACAAACTCCTTGGTAAATCAACAAAAAAGAGGAAAACAAGAAAATTTCCATCTTCCAGCTCAAATAAGAGCCTCACAAAGTCAAGAGCTCAAGACTAAATCAAATCAAGGATTGGATCCTCAAGAAAAACTCCCAAGGGATCGCTAAAAAGAAAAGAGAAAAAAATATCTTTTCATCCAAAGAAAAAGCCAATGTGCATAAAAGGCGCACATATGTAAAAACCCATTCCCCAGCAGGAATAAGAGCATAGGCAAAGCCAGCTCAAACAACAGTGTCCAATAAAGAGTCAAAAACTTGATTCATCCCTAGGGGGCAATTCAAAAAAAAAAATCCCCAGAAAATAACCAAATCCCTAGTGGATCACTAAAAAGAAAAATCCTCAGCGGGCCTACCAGCAAAAGGAAAAATACAATTCATATCCTCAGGGAGTTAATCGCCTATAACACCCAATATGAATATCCCCAGTGAAAGGCGAAACCTTCACTCCCAAGAATTCCTATGTCTACTCAGAGGCAAGCAAAGAGCCGATATCCCCAACAAACGGGAAATCAACCTATGCAAGAGGCAATACAAGCACAAAGCTTCCAAGAAGCAAACACCTACTCAGAGGTATTATCAAGAACAAATATCCTCAAGTAGAACATCAGCCTATTCAGAGGCGAAAAACAACAAATAAAAAGCCTTCACCACTATTGAAGCATTTGCCTAATCAAGAGGCACAAACAACAAAAATCAACAAATCCCCAGCGGATTCCCGCCTAAATAAGAGGCAACCAACAAAGAATCCCTGACAAAGACCGGATGGCTAAACAGAAAAGCCAAAAACAAATCATCCCCGGCAAGACCGAACGGCTAAAAAGAAAAGCCAAAAAACCACGAAATCCTCGGTAAAACCGGATGACTAAAACAGAAAAGTCAAATCAAAAATTCCCCACGGAATGGGCGCATGAATAGAAACAATAAGTCGCCAACACATCTCCAAAATCAGATGACCACAGGATTGACTATCAAAAAAGTCATCCTAAGAGCCTTGCAGAACGGGGCCTGCTTAGAACCTTGCAGAACGGGGTTCATACCAGGTGGGGGTAGGTACCCACAAGAGCCTTGCAGAACGGGGTTCGTACCGGGTGGGGTAGGTACCCATCAGAGCCTTGCAGAACGGGGTTCGTACCGGGTGGGGGTAGGTACCCATCAGAGCCTTGCAGAACGGGGTTCGTACCAGGTGGGGGTAGGTACCCACAAGAGCCTTGCAGAACGGGGTTCGTACCAGGTGGGGGTAGGTACCCACAAGAGCCTTGCAGAACGGGGTTCGTACCGGGTGGGGGTAGGTACCCATCAGAGCCTTGCAGAACGGGGTTCGTACCGGGTGGGGGTAGGTACCCACAAGAGCCTTGCAGAACGGGGTTCGTACCAGGTGGGGGTAGGTACCCATCAGAGCCTTGCAGAACGGGGTTCGTACCGGGTGGGGGTAGGTACCCATCAGAGCCTTGCAGAACGGGGTTCGTACCAGGTGGGGGTAGGTACCCATCAGAGCCTTGCAGAACGGGGTTCGTACCAGGTGGGGGTAGGTACCCACAAGAGCCTTGCAGAACGGGGTTCGTACCAGGTGGGGGTAGGTACCCACAAGAGCCTTGCAGAACGGGGTTCGTACCGGGTGGGGGTAGGTACCCATCAGAGCCTTGCATAACGGGGTTCGTACCGAGTGGGGGTAGGTACCCATCAGAGCCTTGCAGAACGGGGTTCGTACCGGGTGGGGGTAGGTACCCATCAGAGCCTTGCAGAACGGGGTTCGTACCGGATGAGGGTAGGTACTCATCAGAATCTAGCAAAAATGCAGATTCGTACCAGGTGGGGGTAGGTACCCACCAGAGCCTTATAAAATAAGGTTTATACCGGATGAGGGTAGGTAATCATCAGAATCTAGCAAAAATGCAGATTCGTACCAGGTAGGGGGTAGGTACCCACCAAAGCCTTATAAAATAAGGTTTATACCGGATGAGGGTAGGTACTCATCAGAATCTAGCAAAATGCAGATTCGTACCAGGTGGGGGTAGGTACCCACCAGAGCCTTATAAAATAAGGTTTATACCGGATGAGGGTAGGTACTCATCAGAATCTAGCAAAACGCAGATTCGTACCAGGTGGGGGTAAGTACCCACCAGAGCCTTATAAAATAAGGTTTGTACCGGATGAGGGTAGGTACTCATCAAAACTTAGCAGAATGCATCAGGTGGAGTAAAATACTCACCTAAGCATTACAAAAATGGGTTGCAAATACCTTGCTTCTATTAGAGGATAGTTCAAGTGTTGAGCACCTCGGAAGTAAGTATCCAGAAGAGTTTAGCAAAATGAAAACTCATACCGGGTGAGGGTAGGTACTCACCAAAGCCTTGCAAAAACAAGGTTCATACCTAGTGGGGGTAGGTACCCACAAGAGTCTAGTGAAATGCAGACTCATACCAGGTGAGGGTAAGTACTCACCAGAGCCTTATAAAATAAAGCTCAAACCAGATAGGGGTTGGTACCTATCAAAAATATTTATCATCCGGAGGATCAGCAAAGAAGCATCTGAAGGATAATCGGGCAAAAGGGTTAACTCCTTCCCCTACTATCTAATTTTGTCGGCATATTAAGCCAACAAATTAGGCAGGCAGGTGAAGGGGGGGCAGCTGTAGAGCCCTAATTTTGCCCGGTCTCTCAATAAAAGCTGAGGAGACTTCCTATGACAAAGCAAAGCTCTCCTGGCTTCTCAATAAAGGCTAAAGAGACTTCCTACAACAAGATAAAGCTCGCCTGGCATCTCAATAAAGGCCAAGAAGACTTCCTATATGAAGATAAAGTTGTAACGGGCGTTCATCGGCATCAACCGACATCCGAATAAAGAAAGGAAAGCTTCCCAGGGGTCCCAGAACACAAAAACTGGCCAAAACAGGTTGAGACCACCGTCGCAAAGTCAAGATGTCCGTCCCAACCTACCCTGGCCAAGTGGGACGACCATCCCAAGTGAGACTGCCAGTCCCACTCTTCAGGGGGTCCCAACATGTGTAAAACATTCAGTTGGGACGGCCGTCCCAACCCAGAGGGGCGTCTCAAAGTGTCAGGTTGCGAAAAACTATAAATAGGAGGCTCATTTGCCACTGTTTCACACACCAGACAACTCCCAGTACTTGTCTTTTCTCTTCCTTCTTTGAATGAACTCTCTGATTGCCTTGATAAGGTAACAATCAGTTAAGGAATCATATTCCAGCATTCGATTCTTCTGTAAAATTTAGTAGAGTTAGTGTTGTATTCAGAGAGGAGAGTCTTTGTAGAGCGAAGGATTGCCAAAACGCATCCTCACGATTAAAGATTCGCAATACAAAGCTTGCTACGGAGGTTCTGTTCAATTCTCTTCTCTTTTACTGTTTTATTCATTGCTTTATGTATGCAATATAAAATAAAGTCATGTAGATAGCCATTTTTAACATTATGCAATAAAATAGGGTAATCGCGTAATTTCTCGTAATCTTTACTTAAATGAATTAATCCGTCATAGGGAACACGAAAGGGGCGTTGTGGGGGTGCTAACACATTCCCCACACGTAACTAACTCCCTTACCTAACTCTGGTTATGATGGCCAAGTTTGGTTTTTATTAAAATCAACACCTTTTTATCCTTTTCCAATGTTTACGGTCAAAACATTGGTGGCGACTCCAAAAGAACCCTTTTTCGAAAACCTTGCTTTTATTAGAGGATAGTTCAGTTGTTGAGCACCTCGGAAGCAATGAACATATTTTAACAAAAACGCGAGTCTAAACCATCTTTTCGCGACCACTCGCATAAACGTTCGAGATGTCCCTGGACGTCGGAACGGACGGTGGCGACAGGGATTCGCGTCTGTCAGGTCAAGATGGCGGTGTCGTCTGACAAGGTCGAGACGGCGGTCTCGCCAAACGAGACGGCGGTCTCGCCATTCGCAAGAACGAGACGGCGGTCCCAAATCTGGGACGGCGGTCTCAACCTTAAAAGGCGAAAATCCTTATTTTGGTGCCAAAAATCCCTCCTATCCTAGTATGGGGCCTAATAGTCCCTCCTAGTGGCTTCTTAGGCTTCATCCATCTTCGAAAAGGAGGTCTTCTAGTCTTTATTTTGAGGTCGGGCAAGATTAGGGGTCTACAGCTGCCCCCCCTTTACCTGACCAGTCGGCTGTTGGCCTGTTGTGCCAAGAAGAATGATTGGAAGGTAAAGGAGTTGACCCTCTTGCCCGGTCACCCTTCGGATGTTCCGTCTTGCGGCGGTTGATCTTCTGGGGAAAAGTTGTGATGTGCACCTCCAGGATACTCCTTCTGATGGTAGCCGATCCCTTCGGTTGACACATGGTAGAACCTTAGGATACTCCTTCTGATGGTAGCCAATCCTTCGGTTGATGGGTATAAACCCCCCATCAGGCTGGTAGAAGAAGTCCGTTGTGTGTTGGACTAGTGGGTATGAACCCCCCATCAGGCTGGTAGTTGCGACTTACTGACCTGGCTGGGGCGCAGATCAGGCCCACTTGCGTGCGCGGGTTGATAGGTATGAACCCCCTATCAGGCTAGTACGGTCCACTGTGTAGGACCGGTGGTGGTGGCGGCTTACTGCTCGGGTTGCTCATGCGCCGAGCGTTGAGATGTACTTTCTTTGTTTTTGTTTGTCTTTTTCTAGGAATGGTCGTCTGGTCTATGTCGGAGACTTGGTGTTCATCCAACTTTGTTGATTACTGGGGATTCTTTGTTTTTGATCTTTTGGTGGTGATCACCCGACTCTCACTGGTTGGTTGGGTGATTTTTGTTTGTTGCTCGACTCCTTGCTTGGTCGTCGAAACTTTTATTGGTTGTTTTTGGGGATACATAATTGACGAGGTCTTACCGGGATACCCCTGAGTGCTTTTTATTTATGCAAGTATGAAGCTGGCCTTTTTATATGAATGTCTTTTTGGTCTTTTATTTATCTGAAGTATATTTGTTTGTTTTGACAAAGTCCTTTTCGTGCAACTACTTGTGTGTGGATGCTTTTGATGCAATTTATTTTAGTTGGGGGGCATCTAGAAAGTGACCAGTACTTCCTTTTTCTTTTGTTGTTTTCTCACGACTTTTCTTTTTGTTTTAGCCCTTTATTTTGCCTAGACCGCCCTTTGCGGGTTTTCGATCTAGCAGACTATCCTATACTTTTTGTTTGGGAAGGCCCTGGTTGGCGCTGTTTGTCTTGTTTTTCTTATGCTTTCTTGATTTTCTTGTTTTATGCATACTTATGTTTCGTTAATACAGAGGCATTCTTGCAAGCAGGTAAAGAGAAAAGAAGACAATTTTTATTGATGTAAACAAATGATTTATTTCTACGAGAGGATTTACAAAGGATTTTAGAAGCAGGGTTTGGCCAAGGTTGGCTGAACTGTATAGGGTATACACGACCATGTCCATGATTTCTGTTTCTCTGCTTTTCCTGGTCGCTTCAATTGAGATGCTCGAGCTCGGAGTGAAGATCATGCGAAGTCTACTTGCTTCTGTGAAGGTATTACCCTAGTCGCCTTTGCGGTTTTCGGCTAAGGTAATCATTGTTCTTTTTTTTTGTTGTTGTTTTTTGTCTTTTTTTGTCTTTTTTTTTTGAAACCTCTAATTTTTGCCTAGGACGTATCCTAGCGAGGAATGCGGACCCTATCTTTTTCCCAGGACGCTCTTTGCGAGTTTTCATCCTGACGGGTCATGAGCAATGTCTTCAGGCGTAGTATTTCTTTACCGCATCTGAGTTGACAGGATGCCGAAGCTCTTCTCCGTCCATGTTGGTGAGGATGAGGGCTCCTCCTGAGAAGGCTCGCTTGACCATAAAGGGTCCTTCGTAGTTTGTTGTCCATTTCCCGATTTTGTCTTTCTGGGCTGGAAGCAGTTTCTTTATCACTAGGTCCCCTTCTTGGAAGGTGCGGGGATTGACCTTCTTGTCGTAGGCTTTCTTGATTTTCTTTTAGTAAACTTGCCCCCGACATATGGCGTCTAGCCGTTTTTCTTCGATTAGGTTCAGCTGATCATACCGACTTTGGACCCATTCGGCTTCTGTCAATTTTGCTTCCATAACAACTCGTAGGGAGGGTATTTCAACCTCTACTGGTAGTACGGCCTCCATTCCGTACATGAGGGAAAATGGAGTAGCCCCTGTGGAGGTTCGTACTGACGTTCGATAACCGTGTAGGGCGAAGGGCAACATTTCGTGTCAATCTTTGTAGGTTACTACCATCTTCTGGATGATTTTCTTAATATTCTTATTGGATGCCTCTACTGCACCGTTCATCTTTGGTCGGTACGGAGAAGAATTGTGATGTTGAATTTTGAAGTCTTGGCATAGTTCCTCCATCATTCTATTATTGAGATTGGTCCCATTATCAGTAATGAGCCTATGAGGGATGCCGTACCGACATATAATATTTTTCTTGATGAAGGTGGTCACCACTTTCCGAGTCACATGCGCATACGATGCTGCCTCAACCCATTTGGTGAAATAGTCAATGGCCACCAGGATAAAGCGATGGCCATTGGATGCTTTAGGCTCGATGGGTCCGATGACGTCCATGCCCCACATAGAGAATGGCCATGGTGTAGCCAGAGTACTGAGAGGTGCGGGTGGCACATGGATATTATCGGCGTAGATTTGGCATTTGTGGCACTTTTTAGCGTACTGGTGACAATCGGCTTCCATTGTAGACCAAAAGTATCCTTCCCTTAAAACCTTCTTTGTCATAACATGCCCGGGTGCGTGGGTCCCAAAAGCTCCTTTGTGGATTTCTCTTATCAAGGTTTGGGCTTCTTCTTGGTCCACACATCTTAAGAGAGTGGAGTCGAGACTCTTTTTGTAGAGGGTTCCTTCAATCAACGTGAACCCTACTGCCCTTTTACGAATGGTTCGTTTATCATTGTCATTAATTCCTTCGGGGTATTCGCCCTTCATGAGATATTGTTTGATGTCATGATACCAAGGGTTTTGGTCACACTCGCTGTTTACTGCCATGCAAAAAGCTTGTTTGTCATGCAGTTTGATTTGGATGATTGACATCTCATGTTCTTGGCCCAAAGAAAACATGGATGATAGAGTGGCGAGGGCATCAGCAAATTGATTGTCTTCCCGAGGAATATACTGGAAGGTGACGCTTTCCATACTTGAGACCAAATCTCGGATGTACTCTAGATATGGGATTAATTTAGAGTTGCAGGTTTCCCATTCACCCTTAAGTTGGTAGATGACAAGGGATGAATCACCGAAGACTTTGAGTTTAGTAACCCCATGATCTAAAGCTGCTTGGATCCCTAGTGCACATGCTTCGTATTCGGCCATGTTATTGGTACAGTCAAAATTTAACCTAGTCATTATAGGGATGTGTTTCTTTTCAGGGGATATCAAAATGGCTCATATCCTGTGTCCAAGCATGTTTGAGGCCCCATCGAAGAACATGGTCCATGCCTCTTCTTTGGTCTCTTCGTGTTCAATATGCATGATATGCTCATCAGGAAAGTCATCTTGTAGAGACTGGTATTCATTTGTTGACCCATGGGCTAGATAATCTGCTAGGGGGCTACCCTTAATAACTTTCTAGGTGACATGAATGATATCAAATTCTGAGAGGAGAACTTGCCACCTAGCTATTCTTCCAGTCAAAATGGGCTTCTCGAAGAGGTACTTGATTGGGTCCATTTTAGAGACTAACCATGTTGTGTGACGAGCCATATATTGTCGGAGATGCTGAGTGACCCACACCAATGCGCAACAGGTTTTTTCGAATGGTGTATAACGGGTTTAATAGTCTAGGAATTTCTTATTGAGATAGTAAATGACTCGCTCTTTCTTCCCAGTTTCATCTTGTTGACCGAGCACACATCCCATGGACTCTTCAAGTATTGACAAGTATAGGATGAGAGGTCTCCCTTCAACGGGTGGTACCAATACTGGCAGATGGGTTAAGCATGCTTTGATTTTATCGAATGCTTGTTGGCATTCTTCATTCCACACCGTTGGTTGATTTTTGCACAACAGTTTAAAGATGGGTATACATTTATCCGTTAACTACGCGATGAAACAGGCAATGTAGTTGATCCGGCCCAGAAAACCTCTGACCTCTTTTTCCGTGCTTGGTGGAGGCATTTCCAAAATTGCCTTGGTTTTGTTGGGATCCACTTCGATTCCTCTTTTACTGACAATGAACTCCAATAGTTTTCCTGATCGTACTCCGAAAGTACATTTTGCTGGGTTTAGTTTGAGTTGATACTTTCGGAGTCTGTCAAAAAGCTTCTTGAGATACTGAATGTGGTCCATCTCATTTCTGGACTTGGCAATCATGTCATCCACATATACCTCTATTTCCTTGTGGATCATGTCATGAAACATTGTGACCATATCCCTTTGATAGGTAGCCCCTGCGTTCTTGAGTCCAAAAGGCATTATACGGTAGCAAAAGGTGCCCCATGGTGTAATGAAGGAGGTTTTTTCTCTGTCCTCGACAACCAGTTTAATCTGGTTATACCCTGCGTACCCGTCCATGAAGGAGTAAAGTGTATTGGTAGTGGTATGGTCTACCAACGTGTCTATATGTGGTAGGGGAAAGTCATCTTTTGGACTTGCTCGATTGAGGTCCCTATAATCCACACATACCCTGACTTTCCCGGTCTTTTTGATGACGGGGACTATGTTGGCCAACCATTCTGGGTATTTGGAAACTACCAGGAAATTGGCGTCTAGTTGTCTTTGTACCTCTTCCTTTATCATTAGGGACCAGTCGGGTTTGATTCTTCTGAGCTTTTGCTTTACAGGTTGGAACCCTTCCTTCAATGGCAATCTATGTTCCACTATACTCGTGTCGAGCCCAGGCATATCATGATAAGACCAAGCGAATACATCTATATATTCCTTTAGAAGCCATATCAATCCCTTTTTGATGCTACCTTCCAATTGGGTGCCGATATTTATCTTTTTCTCGTTGTCCCCTTCTCCCAAACTAACAGTTTCCGTCTCTTCTTGATGCAGTTGTATAATGCGTGCTTCTTTTTCTAGCATTCTTTGCATGTCCGGAGAAATGGTCTCCTGCTCACTGTCGGACTCGACCCATTCACTTTCGGTTTCCGGGGTCCACAGAGATTCATCAATCATAGACATGATGTGTTTTAGGTTCTGTTTTAGTCATAGATTTTATTATTCAATTATTTTTGAAAGAATAATAAATGGAAGAGGGAAAAGAATGAATATGACAAAATGCCTCATGTATTAAAGAAAATAAAAAATTTATGTACAAGCCCTTTTAATCCGGGTTCCTGCAGCCACGGGCGGGGATCGCAGGAAATACAAGAGAAAGCTTAAAAAAAAGAAAACACCCTAAGGGTCGATCCTCCCAATCCTCCCTCTTTGCTACTCTGGCTTCGATAAGGGTTTGGCATCGACATCGGGAGCAGAGGTATCAAAGGTTATCCACCCGGCGTCTATTAACTCTTGGACCCGATATTTAAGGGTCAAGCAGTTTTCTGTCGAGTGTCCGGGCGAGCCCGAGTGGTAATCACATTTCTCGTTCGGTTTATACCAGTCGGGGTAGGGAGGCTCCATCTGCTTTTTGGGAGGAACGCAGGTTAAGAGTTTGACCTCCAACAGCTGTGGCAGCAGCTTTCCATAGGAAGTGGAGATTGGAGTGAACTTCCTCTCTTTCTTACGAGGCTGCCTAGCTGTTTGTGGGGTAGAAGAAGGAGTGGCGAAGTTGATCGCATGCACGACCTCATCCTTCTTCTTGCCAGCAGGCTTTCTGAAGGAGACACCAGCTTGGGAAGACTGTGCTATCTTCCCGCTCCTCAGTCCCTGCTCTACTCTTTCACCCACAGTGACTATGTCTGAAAAAAGGTTGGAGGTACTGGCTATTGCCTTGTCGTAGTATGCTCCAGTCAGTGAATCTATGAACATAGCCACTGTCTCCTTATCCGTCAAAGGAGGTTCTATTTGGGTGGCCATTTCCCTCCATCTCTGGGCGTACGCTTTAAAAGGTTCGTCGTTCCTTTTGCTCAGAGTCCTGAGATCTGACCTGTCAGGGGTCAGATCAATGTTGTATCGGTAACGACGGAGAAAAGCGTCAGCCAGTTGTTTCCAGTTTTGGACCTGCCCTCTTTCCAGCTGCATGTACCAATTGAGAGCTGTGTCCGTCAGACTCTCCTGGAAGCAGTGGATTAGGAGTTTCTCATTCTCGGCGTGTGCGGCCATCTTACGACAATACATCGTAAGATGGTTCTTTGGGCAGGTCATCCCGGCATACTTGGGAAAGTCGGGGATTTTGAATTTGGGAGGGAAGTGGATATTCTTCACCAGGAACATGTCTGCCACCTCCTTGACGTCGAAGTTGTGTCCCTCTACCGCCTTCAGTCTTTCCTCTAGGGCGGAGATTTGTTGCTTGGACACCTCCGGGGTGAGGATGCGTGCAGTCTTAGCATCCTTTCCATCGAAGAAGTATTCTTCTTCTTCCTCTTCTTCATGGCGAGAGGCGTGTTCCGTTTGGGCCTCGCCTTTGTTTTGGCCCTGGCGCACAACCTCCATCAGTTGGGCCACTTGCTCGCGGAGGGTATTGACCTCTGCAGTGAGCTTGCGATTTTGTTCCTCCAGGTTCTCCATTGCTCTGGCCTTTTGTGCGCGAGTTTGGATGGGGAGAGGACCAGCTACTTTCTAGAATGCCCGGAAGGAACTTTATTAATGCATGTTGAGTGTTGAACTAACATGAATATGCTTATGTATGAGAGTTTCTGTTTAAATGATGCTAAATGTGCTCTCACCTTTTATTTTCTCTCTTGGTATTTATTTACTCATGATATGATGTAATATGGATGAAACGACTTTGTCAAAAATTTTTGTAAATGCTTTGTTTTTTTGGTATTTATTTAGGATTTTTATTTTTATATAGCCTTTTATCTCTTCTGTCGGACTGCGTGGCTACTTAGCTTACAAAGAACCTGAAACCAGGCTAACTAAAAGGCAGACTGTCCGAGATAAAACTATGGCTTTATGCGAAAGGGTTATTTAGCGTCCCTTATCTCTTCTGTCGGAACTGCGTGGCTACTTAGCTTACAAAGAACCTAAAACCAGGCTAGCTAAAAGGCAGACTGTCCGAGATAGGGGTGTTTATTGCAAAAATATTTTTTTTGATTTTCCTGTTGTTTTGTTATGCTATGCAACAGACAAATGTAGCAAACGTATGCACACACAATTCGATCATCCACGAACAGGCGAGAAGTCATTTTTAATCACGAGGTAGGGTTTTCCTGCAGAAAAGTGCATTGGCAAAGGTGGGTTCTAACTGTTCTCACCAAGGCTAAGGCCCCCAAGGTGCCCCCATTATAGGGTCCCCACTCTCCAGCCTTCCGACCATGCTTAGCACTAAGGCCATAGTCAGTCTTTGTGCCAAAAGAGGAAGGTTATCACCTTGAGTGGTGGTTTTCTATCACACTGGTGGGCACAAGGCCATCACTACAGCGAACCGTACCTGCCACCCACTCCCTATGGATTTCTCACTTGCCCCCGGGTATAGAGGGAACTGTTGTGTGCAAGGGTTTGTATACAGTTTGTATTTCAAACAATTGCGTAAATATAAACAAACAACAGTTATTAAAGCCAAGCATTAAAACATGTTATAATACAAGGTAGGGTAAAAGCATAATTTTCTTGGTTTATTTATTTTTTTAGCTGGCCCATCACTAAATGGGATCAACTCTCTAGGCTTCCCCAGTGGAGTCGCCATCTGTCTCCGCCATCAAAACGAGGCGGTCGGAGCGACGCGATGGTTTTGACTTTCCATTTTTCGCGTTTTTATTGGTGTTGTTACAACGCCTTTAGGTTGTCCGATAACCGGGCTGAACCTAGAGGCGAGGTTTTCGAAAGGGCGCTCTTGGATTGTCCGATAACTGGGCTAATCCAAGAGCTAGTTTTGGAGGGTTCTCTGGAGTCGCCACCGATGTTTTTACCGGAAACATCGGAAAAGGGGTTTTTAAAAGGCGTTGGTTTTCGAAGAACCAACTTTGGTCATTATAACCAGAGTTGGGTAAGGGAGGTAGTTACGTGTAAAGGAAGTGTTAGTTCCTTTACGACGCCCCTTTCGGGTTCCCTATGATAGGCCAGCTATTTAAAAATGATTAAACCATTGAAAATACGCTTTTACCCTTTTATTTGCAGAATTTAAAGATTATGACTACATGGCCCTAGTATCTATCGCATAATTTAAATAAAGCGATAAAAGGTAAAGGAAGAAAGTAGAAACCTTCGGAGAAAGCTTTCTATTAATTCTTTTTGAAAATAGGGTGCTTTGTGGCAGCCCTTCACTCTACACAGCGTCGGAAACCTCTCGAAACGCTCAGAAACACTCTTAGAAACGCTTAGAAACTCCAGAAATGCTTCGGAGGGATTCTAGAGAGAGAATTTGAAGAGATTTTTAGAGAGAAGGAGGAGGAACTGTGTGGAATGAGGGAAATGGGGGCCTTATTTATAGGGATTCGTGCCTGTCAGGTCGAGACGGCGGTCTCACCTTGGGGGAATGGCGAGACGGCGGTCTCGCCAAACGAGACGGCGGTCTCGCCATTTGCGCAAGGCGAGACGGCGGTCCCGAATCTGGGACGGCGGTCTCGACCTTAAAAGGCAAAAATCCTTATTTTGGTGCCAAAAATCCCTCCTATCCTAGTATGGGGCCTAATAGTCTCTCCTAGTGGCTTCTTAGGCTTCATTCATCTTCAAAAAGGAGGTCTTCTAGTCTTTATTTTGAGGTCGGGCAAGATTAGGGGTCTACAATGATTTACCTTTTGAAAAGGATTTAATTCCATTTTGTGGAGGTTTAGTTCCTTTCACATTCCATACTCTATGGGTTCTTTTATTTTTAAGCTCTTTCCATGGAACATGATTATTTACTTGAGTTTGAACAATAACTTCATCCTTGCAACAATTACTTAATTCTTTCTTTGCTTTTTCAAGTAAGTATCTAAGTATGTCATTATCATATTCATATCCCTCACATGATGCACATGCACTTTGTCATCTTCTTTTTTTCGAAGACACTATTTTTTATTTTAAAGATTCTACTTATTTTTATGATTTATTCAAATTCTTTTTAAAAAGATTTATATTCAGTTTTTAAATCTCTAAAGGCAGCAAATAGTTCTTGATATGCATTTTGTAAAGCATCATAATTATTTTCATCATTACTTGAACAATAGTCAGAATCACTTACCTCACAGTAGGAAGAATTTCTGTCATTTGTCAGCAAGCAAAGATTTGCTTCAACATCTGAATCACTTGACTTCGAACTCGAATCACTATCATCCCAAGCTATGTATGTTTTCTTTTTATAAGATTTTCTCCCTTTAATATCATCACTCTTCTTGTTGGGACATTCAGATTTCACATGTCCTGTTTCACCAAATCCATAACATTTAAAACTTAAAGAAGAACTTTCTTTTACCTTTCCCTTACCTTTGAAAGGTTGCTTGCCTTTTTCTTTCTTGAATTTTGTAAATTTCTTTGATCATAAGACTCAAGTTTTAATCTTCTTCATTTTCAGAGTCTTCTTCATCCTTCTTATTCTTCATTTGCATTCTAACTTTCCAAAAGGGATAATTTTGTCCTGCAAAAAGTGGGGGTCTATTGATAGAAGCACCTTCAGCAAATGTTTGGTTTTGTCTGACCATTTTTGAAATATTAAAAAACTATCAAAGCAAGCTCTGATACCACTTGTTGAAATCGCACAGCGGAATGTTTGCGTTTGGGACAAAACCAAGAGGGGGGTGAATTGGTTTTTTAAAAAAAATTAGGGTTTTAAAATTTTTTCCCAAATTTCACTGATTAAAATGCTTGTAAAGTAAATAGATAAGGGAAAGAAGATTACACAAGCAATTTATACTGGTTCAGATCAAAAGACCCTACGTCCAGTTGTTAATCACTCTAAAAGAGGATTAACACTGTCACTATAATCACAGTTTACAACATATTACAAATTGCAAAAGATAAGGATTAGAAAACACCTCTCTTGAGTCACACAAAATATGAACACCTCCTTTGAATATACAAAGGATGAACGACAAATTTTCCTAGAGACGGCATCACACACAATCCACCAAGAAACCCACTCAGTTATTCTTATCACTTCTAGCCCACACTAGGTTTTCAAAAGCCCCTTTTTCTTCCTTACACAAAGTTCTCTAGCAATCACAGCTCTTAACTTTTGTATGAAAAAGGTTTTGTATTTCTGAGAGCCATAGAGAACCTTAAGTATAGAGATTAGGGTATGGGAAAATGGATTTTTGAAATATGGAAGAGATGCATCGAAAATAGGTCCAAATTCAAATTTCAAAATCATAACAGATGCAGATAATTTCAAAATCATAACAGATGCATCTAATTGATTATCATAAGTGATAATAGCAACAAAAGGGGTTTTTTTCAGAATTAAAATATTAGATGAAACAGAATAAAAGCATATTATAAAAATGCGGATTAAAAACAGGTTAGAAAGCAATTGATTTCCTGATTCGAATGCATTGTCACTTATCCTAGGCTATGAAATTATTTTGAAATTATTTTGAAATTAACCAACTAAACGAAGATAAATCCCAAATTATATTCCAATCCAAAATTAATCAACTAAGCAAAGATTAATCCCAAATTAGCTTTAACCCTTAGTCCAATATGAAATTAACCAACTAAGCGAAGATTAATCCCAAATTTTCCTTAACCCTTATTCCAATATGAAATTAACGAACTAAGCGAAGATTAACCCAAAATTATCCTTATACAATTAAGCATTACATACATCACATAATCTCATATCTAACACAAAATTAAGCAAAATGTGATATTAGTTTCAATTTATTAAGCATAAATAGATTATAATTCAACACTGAGATTAGAAGATGAAGAGTTAAGAGAACAAACGAAATGAAATTGAAGAACAAAACCTCAAAGATATACTTTCATTCTCTTCAGAAAATCAATATAAAGATTTAGCTATCCATGGAAAATAAAAATCACAGAAGAAGAGACATAATTAAAATCGAAACAAGAATAATGACAGAAGAGTAAACAAACTTGAATACAATTTGCAGAAGATAAAAGGTGGTTGTGTGGTCCTTGTGTGATCGTCTAATGTGTGATGTGTGATGTGCCTCTCTTATATATATAACCCTAACCCTAATAGTAATCTAGGTTTAGGCCTAACTGATCTACAAAGCACATCATAAGTTGGCTTCAGTGCAAGTCCGCCAACTTCAAACACGTGCAGTATTTTCAATACTTATCCAAATTAAGCGATACTAGTTTTCTTTTGAAAGCCTTTTGAGTTATCTTTCAAACACCAGCGTTTCTACTATTTTCGGAGGTCTAATGAATTTAGGAGACTTAAATTACTGAAGCATGTCCATTGGGCCGACTTAGTGCGCTTGACCCGTTTTTGATAATTGATGTAAAATTCAATTTAGCTCCGAATTGAATGATTTTGGATGCTATGGAAAGCTTAATGTGTCTATCTTATAATTCTTCCAGAATCATGATTTTTTGTGATCTGTAGAAAAACTGATAAATAAAACATTGAACTAATGTTAGTACCCATATAGAATAAAATATGACATTTGCCCCAATTTTTCAAGCCCAAAATTGCTTTAAACTGTAATATGGCATTCAGCCCAATCTTCTAGGCCCAAAATTGCTTTAACTGTCCTAAAATTAATAATGAGTAAAAATTAGATCAAATAGATTCAAATTAATTAAAATATGAATTATTCGTCCAATGAAGTCCAATTAGTAAAATTTCACTAATAATAAAAAGTTAAGCCCAAAACACTAATTAAAATAAGTTCAGAAAGGGAAGAAAATATGGGAATATAATGACTCATCAGGGTTTATCAGTGGATATGAAGCCTGTAGATTTTGATGATGATTTAAGAACAAAGGACGTAAAGATTTGAAGACTTGTAATATGATGTAATAACTCTGTTTTAATGATTTTGAGTCTGTAATATTAGAGCCTAAGATAGTCAGCACATAGTCTACTCTTTAAAAGCTTCAAAAACTTATTTTTATAAAAAAACACATTGGTTTAATCGATTAAAAGACAGGATAATCGATTATTATAGAGAGAAAAACCATTTTCTGTATCAGCTCTCTGGAATAATCGATTAAATCACTTGTTAATCGATTAACAGGGTTGTTAATCGATTAAAAGGGCAATTAATCGATTAAAATGTGTGGTTAAGGGTTCCTGTTGATTTTGGCTCTGTAATAATTGATTAACACTCAAGATAATCGATTATTTCAGTCAGATATGCATTTTGAATTTCAAATTGGACCAAGTTTCGAAAACCCTAGTCCCAATTCACCAGGTTTCTAAAATCCCCAATTCCCAAACCCTAATTCATCTACTTAAGGTTCTCTAAGGCTCTCTACAAGTAGAACAACCTTTTTCAAACAAAAGTTGAGAGTTGTGACTGCTAGAGAACTGTTTGTTGGAGGAAAAAGGGGCTTTTGGAACCTAGTGTGGGCTAGAAGCGATAAGAATCACTAAGTGGGTTTTCTTGGTGGATTGTGTGTTGTGTCGTCTCTAGGGAAAGTTGTTCTTCATCTCTTCGTTACCTTATTTTTTCAATTGTTATCTGTTTGTAAAACTTGATTATAGTGACAGCGTTAATCCTCTGTTTGAGTGATTAGCAACTGGACGTAGGGTCTTTTGATCCGAACCAGTATAAATCTTCTGTGTAAGACTCTATCCTTACTCTATTTACGTTTACACAACATTTTAATCGGTAAAATTTGGGGGAAATTTTAAAACCTAATTTTTGTTAAGAAACCAATTCACCCCCCTCTTGGTTTTTGTCCGGAAACGCAAACATTCCGCTGCGCGATTCTAACACAAAAAGGGAAGAAAATATGGGAATATAATGACTCATCAAGGTTTCTCAGTGGATTGAGTATTGTGCTGTCTCTAGGAAAACGGTTTTCATCCTTTGTGGCTTCAAAGGAGGTGTTCATCTTTTGTGTGACTCAAGAGAGGTGTTTTCTACTCCTTTCTATTTGTAATCTGTTTATCTTATTGAACCACTGTTTAAGTGACTGAGTTAATCCTCTTTTATAGTGATTAATAACTAGACATAGGGTCTTTTGATCCGAACCAATATAAAATACTTGTGTGATCTTCTTCCCTTGTCTCTTTACTTTTCAATTGCTCTATTATATTAAAAGAAAGAATCAATACCTTTTAATCGGTAAAATCTTGTGAAATTTTTTTTAAAGAGCTAATTTTTATAAGAAACCAATTCACACCCCCCCCCCTCTTGGTTTTTATCTTAACATGCACATTCCGATGTGCGATACCAACAACATCTATCATACATCCAAGCACGGTTGAAACAAACACCATCCATGTTCTGTAATAGGGAATAAAATAGGATCAATTTGTTAGACAAATGACATCTAGAGGGGGTGAATAGATGTACAAATTAAAATAGATGTCAAATTAAAAATTTATTTGTGAGTCAATAATTTGTTTGAACATAGATAAAGCGGAAGCGGTAATATAATCAGGAAAAGAGAAAGAGATAAGGGAAAGAGAAGAGCACACAGAGATTTATACTAGTTCGGGTATAGCCAACCCTACATCCAGTTCCCAATCAACTCTTAACACAAGAGTGACTCCCAATTCACTATCTTTCAAATTCAGTTTACAAATTACAATCAACTCAGCAGAAGAACCAGTAAAAAGTAAACTAATTAAAAAGACAATCACCTCCTTAGAAACCCACTAAGGATGAACACCTCCCTAGAATCCCACTAGGGATGAACACCTCCTCTGAACAAATCAAAGGCTGAAAAACACCTCCTTAGAATCCCACTAAGGATGAACACCTCCCTAGAATCACACTAGGGATGAAAACCTCCCTAGAATCACACTAGGGATGAAAAGTACCTCCTTTGCCACCAATACACAAAGGATGAAGGTAATAAAAATAAGAACAGTCACACCTGGGTAATGGAGACAACAAATTGTAGAAGCCTGTAGAATGTCAATCGCCAAGAACAAGTGTGATTAACAATGAGAGCACAGAAGGCAGTAGAGAAGAGGGTTTTCTCAGAAGGTGTAAAATATCTTTGTTGTCTTGCTCAGAATTCTTTTCTCAAAACTGATTGAATGTAAATTATATTTTCGAATTCTGTAATTGTGTTTTTTATTTTTCATCAAAACTTAATTAAATAGAAAATAGCATCAGAAAGTGGCTTTTGGACATTAATATTTTTGTGAATAAAAATCAGGATATATTCAAAAATATTTATTCTTCAAAACAGATATATTTTTCAAATTTGAATTTCCATAATTGATTATGTTACCAGTATAATCAATTATGATAGAGAAAATCATTTTTCCATTTCTGATGCATCATAATTGATTATGACAGTGAAAAATATCACGTTATGAATTTTATCACACTTGTGCTTTGGAGGCTTATGCATAATATTACTTCATCAACTTGTACCTCCATATCCAGTATTCTAAGACTCTATCTAGTCTTCAGGAATCATCATGGGCTTGCTTGAATCATCATCTTTATCAAAAACATATCTTGGGCATGTAGGGAAATGTTTCACATTTTCACCAACATCTTAAATTCAGCTTGTCCTTAATTCATCTTGAATGGTGTTGACTTGAATGTAGTTGACTTGAATCATCATCAAAATTATCTCTTGGGAATGTAGGGATGTCGCCGTCGTCTCAAAAGAGAAGGTCGGTCGGAGCGACGCGATGGTTTTTTCGACCCTTTTTGTTTTTCGCGTTCTTTTATTGGTGGTTACAACGCCTTTAGGTTGTCCGATAACCGGGCTAACCTAGGGGCGAGGTTTTCGAAAGTATCCCTGGGTTGTCCGATAACCGGGCTAACCCAGGGACTTATTTAATTTGGGTTCTATGGAGTCGCCACCGATATTTTTACCAAAAACATCAGAAAAGGGGTTTTAAAAAGGCGTTGGTTTTCGAAAACGAACTTTGGTCATTAGAACCAGAGTTGGGTAAGGGAGTTAGTTACGTGTAAAGGAAGTGTTAGTTCCTTTACGACGCCCCTTTCGGGTTCCCTATGATAGGCCGACTACCTTGAATAAATAATTAAACTGGAAAAATGCGCTTTTACCCTTTTATTATGCAGAATTTAAGTTTATGACTACATGGCCCTAGCTTCTATTGCGTAACTTAAATGGCAGTAATAAAAATAGAGAGGGAGAATATGCACCTCCAAAGCAAGCTTTTATATTTTAAAAGAGAGGGTGCGTTTTGGCAACCCTTCACTCTACAACTCTCAGAAACTCCGGAAGTGCCTCGGAGGGATTCTAAAGAAGATTTAGAACGCTCAGTTTATGCCTAGAGACACTCAGAAACTCCGGAAATGCCTCGGAGGGATTCTTAGAGAGAGAAAGTCTAGAGAGAAGGGAGAGCTATGTTGATTCTGTGTGGAAATGAGGGGGGGAGGACCCCTATTTATAGTTTTTCGCGCCTGACAGGTCGAGACCGCCATTTCCTCTGACAGGGTCGAGACCGCCATCTGGAAAATCCAGACCACCGTCTCGACCTTTGCAGGAATCGAGACCGCCGTCTGGATAATCCAGACCGCCGTCTCGACTAGGCAGGAATCGAGACCGCCGTCTGGGAAACCCAGACCGCCGTCTTGACTTTTGCAGGAATCAAGACCGCCGTCTGGGAAACCCAGACCGCCGTCTCGACTTTTGCAGGTGACGAGACCGTCGTCTGGACAATCGAGACGGCGGTCTCGTCCTGGTGTTGAGACGAGACGGCGGTCGGTCCTTCCAAACGGCGGTCTTGTCCCTTCAGGGCGAGAAACTTTATTTTTCGGGCCAAAAAACCTTCCTATCCTAGTACGGGGGCCTAATAGTCTCTCCTAGTGGCTTGTTAGGCTTCGGCCGTCTTCAAATAGGAAGCTTTCTGACTTTATTTGGAGGCCGGGCAAGATTTGGGGTCTACAGCTGCCCCCCCTTTACCTGACTAGTCGACTGTTGGCTTGTCATGCCAGACAGGTAGACAGGAAGGTAAAGGAGTTGACCCTCTTGCTCGGCTACCCTTCGGACGTCCCGTCTTGTGGCAGGTGATCCTTTGGGGAGATGTTGTGTTTGTGCACCTCTGGAATACTACTCCTGACGTAGCCGATCCCTTTGGTTGACACGTGGTAGAACCTCCAGATACTACTCCTGACGTAGCCGATCCTTCGGTTGATGGGTATAAACCCCCATCGGCCGGTAGTTACAGATCCGTTGTGTGGGACTCGGATGGGTATGAACCCCCATCAGGCTGGTACGGTTCGTTGTGTGGGACCGGATGGGTATGATCCCCCCATCAGGGTGGTACGGTCCGTTGTGTGGGACCGGATGGGTATGATCCCCCCATCAGGGTGGTAGTGGCGGCTTACTGTTCGGGTGGCCCATGCGCCGTTCACTGGGGAGTGATTTTTGTGTTGGTAGATATTCTTGGACTTCTTGGATGGTCGTCCAGGCTGAGCCGGGGATTTTGTTGGTTGTCCATCCAGCTTTGTTGGTTGCTGGGGATTCTTTGTTTTTAACTTTTTGTGGTGGTTATCCGACTGTTTGCTGGTTGGTCGGGTTTTCTTTGTTTTGTTCGACTTTTGGTAGTCAAAAATTTTTTTTTTTTATTGGTTGAGGTTTAATCCTGCCTTTTTCTCGCGATTTTAACTCTCTTTTCTCACGATTTTCGGATTTTTGGCTTTTTACTCGAGCGCATGCCTTTTCTCTTTTAAGTTTTTTTTTGTTACGCTGACTTTTTTGTAAAAGAAGGCAAAGAATGCATGGAATAAAATTTTATTCATGGAAATTTTTATTACAGCAGCTTTTATTTTAACCAATACAGTCCCTAAGAGTCATCATCATCAGAAGGGGTGCGGTGGGGAAAATGTTTATACATGTGGTAGCGTAAGTCGATTTGTTCCTGGATTTCATCGTTGTAATCCTCCCGGAACGTCGTCCACTCTCGCCGCATCCTCTGCCGCTCTTGGCGGATCTCATCTTGGCCCTCTTGAAAGGCCTGTTGGCGAACGTCTTGGACCCGCGCCACCGGGTCTGCTCGTTCTTGCCATATCGCCATTTGGCCGAGCCGCCGGCTCGGATCGTTCATGTGTTGGTGCATGCCCGCAAAATCATCCGTATACGGTGGTGGTTGTTGCTGTTGTTGCTGCTGCTGCTGGGAGCTGGGAGATGTGGGCGTATCCTGCATCGCCACTATTCCCCGGAGGTCCAGCTCAAAGTCCAGGGTGGGATGCAGGGTGAACTGACTTCCCCGACATATCAGCATCCCCATGCTGACCAGCATTGGCCCGTTGATGGGCTCGGGTCGCAGATTGCGGGCCGGCTCTTCCGCACGGGGCACCCCATTCTCTCTCGCTAGAGGGGTGATGAGGGGAGCCACAAGGATGGCCCCCGTGGATCTACTCCCAAAGTCCTTCGGGGCCCTCAGGAGGAAGTACCGGGATTGCAGCGCCGTCTCGGTGCATGCAATAGAGGACAAAGAGGTCGGGGAGGGATATCTTCCCCGACTCTCTTTTCCGGCATGGATGAGTGCTCGCCAGCGGCTTGTGGCGGATGCGGAGTGGTGGGGGAGTGCGGACCCCTCATCAATGAGGGCAATGTGGTGGCTCCCGTGAGCTCATGCCACATCTCAACAGCGGTGAGGTTGGTGGGCCTAGAGCAGATGGCCTCACGGTACTCCCGAGTTAACGCCGCCTCGGGCCGGATGAATCCAATGGACACATTGAATTCCTCCAAAGTGGTAGTGTGGTATTGCCCACCCATAAAATAGTTGACCATTTTGGTGGGCTGCATGCCCGAGGCCATAGAGGGGATCTCAATGAGAGAGACCGAGGCCGAGAATTCGAGTACCGCTTGTGGGTACACATGAACGGGTGGAGGCCGTAGCGTAAAACCCCACCCGATGCTATCGATGTGTGCTCGGACGTCTTCTTCCCATCCGAACTCGGCCAAGATGCCGAAGTCCGAGTGTTAGCAGGGAGTGCCACCGGTAATTTCGAGGTTGTCCGAGCGGGCCTGGTGTTGTGGTTGAAGTTGAGAAGGGTCTGGGGGTGGCGGTGGTGCCGAGCTACTAGCACCAGCGGTGTTCCTTCGCTTCCTGGAGCCACTTCTGCTGAACATCTTGAGTGGGGAAGGCTTGGGAGAGCAAAATATGAGCGTTGGAGGCTTTGGAGGCTTGGAGAGTTGTGAAGAAACCCCCCAAGCGCGCTCCCTTTATATAGGATTTTTTTCAGGTCGAGACCGCCGTCTGGGAAGTCGAGACGGCGGTCTCGTTTTGCCAACAGATCAAGACGGCGGTCTCGATAACCCAGACGGCGGTCTCGACTTTGCCTAAGTCGAGATGGCGGTCTGGTTTCTCGAGACGGCGGTCTCGATTTGCAAGGGAACCAAGACGGCGGTCTGGAATATCCAGACGGCGGTCTCGAATTTTCGGGGTTTTTTTTTTTTTTTTGCATAAGAAATAGGACCTGGTTCAAAAACATTTTATGCATGCGAATGTTTTCATGTTTGATGTCCTGTAATGCCTACTTTGGTTAATATTTCAGAAGGATTTAACCGACGTGTCTTGTAGCGCCGAGTGCCTCCTGATCTGTGCTTTTGTACATGCTGTACCATACCGGACTTCTTGTGACCGAAGAGTAGTTTCTTTCTTTCTCTTTTCTTTTTTCTTTTTGTAGAGAACTCTTTGTCATGCAGTGTCCCTTTTTCTTTGCTTTAGGGATTTCAATCCTCTTGTTGATTATACGCCTCCATATTCCCAAATTAATTATTAGAATATTGTCGTGAGAGTCAAGAGAAAAGAAGCAAAGGGGGTAAAAATCAATGGTTTGTGTTTTAGAAGGTTGATTTTTATTGATAAGAGGATTTGTAAGAATGGCTGGCTAGGGTTAAGCCTGGGTGTTTAAGCTTTGTCTAAGCAAACATTTTCCTCTTTCTTCTTTTTGCATTTGCGCTCTCTGGTTTTATTTCCATTGCTTTTTAAATAGCTAGCTGATTTCCCTAGATCGCCCTTTGGGTTTTCGAACTAGGATACTGTGTGTTGGCCCTATCTTTTGTCTAGGTTCTCTCTCTTGTAAAATTTTGGAGGAATCCTAGCGGACCTTTATTTGTAACCCTAACTTTTTCCTAGGTTACCCTTTATTGTTGTCCGGGTATCCTACCGGGTTGACCCTATCTTTTGTGTAGCCCCCTTAGTGGGTTTCCTACCGGGTAATTTGCCCTTTTCTTTGGCCTTTGGCTTCTCTGGGCTTTCTTTTTTTTTGTGGATTTATTATTTTTTTTTTCTCACAGTATTGGCGAAGCGTGACTTCCTTCATGGCTTAAGTGAAGTCTTATTTTTATGTGCTTCTAATCAGCTAACTCGATGATGATAGCAATGATGAAGGTTTGATTATTTGGAAGCGCTTCTTATTCTTCTTTTCTTTTTATGTTTACTTAGACAGGGTTATTTATGTGGTCCAATCGAAGTAGAAAGAAGAGAAGCGAGATAGAAAGAATCATTCTTTATTAATTAATAAGGGAATATGTGCCCTAAAATGCCCGGGGTCGGGCTCACCCCGGGGATAATCTCTAACAATCATGGGGTTTATATCCCTTAAACAAAGAAAAAGATTTCCTAATGACTAGAGTGGCTCTTGACGCTTGCACCCCTCCACTTCGGAAAATCTGCTTGAGTGTGCGGAGGGGGGACTTCCCTTTTGCTTTTCCTGCTCGGCCCTTGAAAGGGTTATATCCTAGGCCATACTTGTGAGGATTGTCTTTGAATTCCGGGGGTTCCCTCATTCCCTGGGAATCTGCCCCCAGTCCTTGGCCAGGATGGTAGCCGTGCTTCAACATCATGCGGGCTACTTTTGTGTTTCTGGGAAGTCGCTCTATGCTGGCAATTTCGAGCGCTTGAAAAGATGTTTCAAGGGCCTCTTCAGCCGCATCCACATAAGGTTGGGTGGACGGTCCACTGATCAAGATATCGTCTTCTGCTTGGACCGTGACCAGTTTGTCGCCCACTATGAATTTGACTTTCTGGTGGAGCGTCGAAGGTACTGCCTTAGCGTTGTGAATCCAAGGCCTGCCGAGGAGACAGCTATATGTTGGAGTAATGTCCATTATATGGAAATCGACGTCGAAGGTAGTGGGTCCAACTTGGATTGGCAAATTGATCTCTCCCACTACTTCTCGTTTTGATCCGTCGAAGGCTCGAACGATGGTGCTGCTTGGGCGCAGACGGGTTCCTTGGATAGTTAATTTTTCCAGTGTGCACTTGGGCATTACGTTCAAGGATGACCCGTTATCCACAAGAACTTTGGCGATGAGGTACTCCTTGCATTTAACCGAGATATGCAAGGGCTTGTTGTGGTTTGACCCCTCTAGGGGGAGTTCTTCCTCTGTGAAGGTGAGGTGATCATTTGTCGTGATGTGACCGACGATCCTCTCAACCTTTTCTTGGGATATTGTATGGGGTACATGCGCCTCGCTCAAGACCTTCAGCAGGGCGTTCCGGTGCGGTTCCGAGCTCATTATTAAAGATAGTAATGTGATCTTTGCAGGTGTGCGATTGAGCTGGTCTATAATGGAATACTCACTTTGCCTTATAAACTGGAGTAATTCCTCTGCCTCCACCTTGGATTCTTTATTTTCTTTTTCTTCTTCGATTTTTTTATTTTTTTCCTTTATTTTGAGGGACGTTTTCCTGTGTGTCCTTGGGGGAGTAGATTCTTCCACTTCTAGTTGTGCCCCCAATGCCGACTATGTTTGTTATTTCTTCTTTTATTGGTGAAGACTCCCCATATCTCCACGGTACAGCTTTATTTGACTCGTAGGGGAAAGGACGTGGCATAAATAGTCGCACTGGCGTCCTTGCCCCCTCTTCTTTATTCTTGAGGACCAACGGCCGAGGTTTATTTCCCTCTTGCGGTGATTCGACCGTTGGGGTGAGCTTTATTAGGAGTGGCTTTCTCTCCATTCTTCTGAGTTGGAAGACGTGTTAGTTAATCCTTCCTTTTTATTATCTTATTTATTAAGCGTGAAGGAGGGGAAATTAAATATGCAAATGTATGTTCATGTATGCAAGTAGACAACTGTTGAATAAAGAAAAAGATTTCATTAACTCATTGGAAGGTGTACATTCTCCTATTCCATACTACGAAGCGTCTTTTGGCAAAAACGGAAAAGCCTAAAGAAACCCACAGGCGGGTCTTGTTTTATTTGTAATTCTCTCTCGGCTTCCCGGACATGGTGAGCGAGCGCTTCGCTTTGCTTGTGGATCGCTTGGCTCATTTCTTCACTGTATTGTTGAGCCTCTTTGATCTTTGCCTCTTGATGTACGACCAAGGCTTGTAGCTCCTCAAGCTTTGCAATAGCTTGGTCCTTTTCTTGAAGTACTTGGTTGTACTGAGCTAGCCCGCTTCTCTCCTTAAGGCGTAGCTCATAGAGACCTCTGCTCAGTTTTCTATTGTTCTCTCGCTCTTGGCGGAGGTCTATCTGAGCCTGGAGGAGCCCTTCTGACAACTCCTTGATCGTTTGAGCCTGCTGAGCCGATTCCGCCTCAAGGTGTGCTGATCTGGCGGTTATCTCCTGTAGTTGGCTATCCGAGCTTGTTCTGGTAGTTTTGGATGCTCGGATAGCTTGTTCGTTAGCATCAGCACATTGGTCCTTGAGGCGTTCTATTTCATGATCCTTTTTCTTGCTTTGCCTTTGTAGACCGTCAATCGTGAGGATAGAGGCTTGTTCCTTTTCCTCAAGGGCCCGTATCTGGGCTCCCATTATTTCTACCCTCTGGGTCAAGGCATTGACTTGTGCCTGCAGCTCTTCGTTGTTGGCGATTGGCGCGGGTGTGGTGGATGGTCGAGCCATCTCTCTTCTTCTCCTCCATGCCTCATAGTCACTGGTGACAGTCACCCGAGCTTTTCCTAGCTCTCTGTCTCCCATGTAGACTGGCTTCTCCCATGCTTTCCTCACGGTCAGTGAGTTGGCGATTGTGCATGGGTCTCCAAAGAAGCACAACCCTCTGAGTTCCCCTCGGGAGATAGTAGTTTGAGTCCTCATGAGTTGCCTCATAGCTACTCTAGGTGAGTAGGCTATGCAACCCCTGAGTCCTATCAAGGGTACATTCGGGTAGTTCCCACATCTGACGAGAACTGGGCCAGGTCAGAACCAAGGGCAGACCCAAGATATGCTGTTGGCGTCCTTTTGTTCTAACTCATCCCTCCATTCTATAGTCAGGCGTCGTTGGAGGGGGATTTTGGAGAAGCTTCT
The DNA here is from genome assembly GCA_963425845.1 of Sphenostylis stenocarpa. NCBI lineage: Eukaryota > Viridiplantae > Streptophyta > Magnoliopsida > Fabales > Fabaceae > Sphenostylis > Sphenostylis stenocarpa. The sequence continues at coordinate 28,865,880 of OY731403.1, forward strand.
CAAGGGGTCGGGGAATATCCCCATGTGACTGGAGGCGTAAAGGTGCGTGATGCTCCACACATAAAGTAACGAAGAGCAGCAACGGAGTGTTCTCCCTTGCTTCTGATGGTAGAAATCCACCGATAGCAAGGTGTCGGCAAGAATAGCAGGCAGGGGACTCTTCGAGTTCGCGTCCCAAGCGAAGAAAGCGTCCATGATGGCTTGATCAATCGTGTCAAGATGGAAGGGGAACAGGATCATTCCGAAGATTAATAATGCCAGGGTTTTGTTGAAGGCAACCCACTCTGCCCTTTCAGCCAGGTAGGACATGTGGTCTTCTAACATCGATACTTTCCATCACTGGGTGTTCCCTCTTCCTATCAGGGTACTTTGTCGGTACAGTAGATGGATAAGGGCAGCGACTGGTGCTGCAGGAGTATACGCCTCATGGCGGATATGGACCCCGGCTGACTTGGGCCATTTCAACATTGTTTCATACTCCTCTAAAGTGGGCACCATGTCGAACTGCGGAAATTCAAAGCACCGCAGACTGGAGTTCCAAAAGTGAATCAGTACCCTGAGGAAGACTTGATCGACACTGATCTTTAGGAGGTCCAGAATTCGTCCATAGGACTTTTCAAAATCAACGCGGACCTCCGGTGGCATCGTTGCACTAAGCCGTTCTAGCTTCTCAGTATGGCTTCGGAGAATATCCACCTTCCCCACTTGTCTACTTGTCCCCTCCATTTTCTAAAACCAAAATGTATGATTTGATGAAGATGATGTTTATTGAATGTGAGTGTTTATTTTACTATTTATCATGTTTTTCTACATGATGTATGGTATTTGCGTATTTTTCGAAAGAATAAACTATCTATATGAATGTTTTATGAATGCAATATTCTTGGACCAGGTCTTATTTGTGAATTTTGGAAAAATGGATTATTTTTATTTGTTTATTTTGTAGCCTTTTATCTCTTCTGTCGGAACTGCGTGGCTACTTAGCTTACAAAGAACCTGAAACCAGGCTAGCTAAAAGGCAGACTGTCCGAGATAAAATATGGCTTTATGCGAAAGAATATTTATCGTCCCTTATCTCTTCTGTCGGAACTGCGTGGCTACTTAGCTTACAAAGAACCTGAAACCAGGCTAGCTAAAAGGCAGACTGTCCGAGATAAGGGTGTTTATTTGTAAAATATTTTTGTGATTTTTGTTCCATTGTTTGTTTATGCTATGCAACATACAAATGCAACAATCATATGCATACACAATTCGATCATCCCCGAACAGGCGAGACTTCGTTTTTATCACGAGGTAGGGTTTTCCTGCAGAAAGGTGCATTGGTTAGGGTAGGTTCTAACTGTTCTCACCAGGCTAAGGCCCCCAAGGTGCCCCCATTATAGGGTCCCCACTCTCCAGCCGTCCAACCATGCTCAGCACTAAGGCCAGAGTCAGTCTTGTTGCCAAAAGAGGAAGGTTATCACCTTGAGTGGTGGTTTCCGATCACACTGGTGGGCACAAGGCCCTAATTGCAGCGAACCGTACCTGCCACCCACTCCCTATGGTTTTCTCACTTGCCCCCGGGTATAGAGGGAACTGTAGTGTGCAAGGGTTTTGTGTGCAATTTATATTTCAATCAATTACGTAAGTATAAAAAAGCAACAGTTATTTGAAAGCCAAACAATAAAGCATATTATAATACAAGGTAGGGTAAAAGCGCTATTTTCTTGGTTTAATTATTTTTAAGCCGGCCCATCACTAAATGGGATCAACTCTCTAGGCTTCCCCAGTGGAGTCGCCATCTGTCGCCGCCGTCTCAAAAGAGAAGGTCGGTCGGAGTGATGCGATGGTTTTTTCGACCCTCTTTGTTTTTCGCGTTCTTTTATTGGTGGTTACAACGCCTTTAGGTTGTCCGATAACCGGGCTAACCTAGGGGCGAGGTTTTCGAAAGTATCCCTGGGTTGTCCGATAACCGGGCTAACCCAGGGACTTATTTAATTTGGGTTCTATGGAGTCACCACCGATATTTTTACCATAAACATCGGAAAAGGGGTTTTAAAAAGGCGTTGGTTTTCGAAAACCAACTTTGGTCATTAGAACCAGAGTTGGGTAAGGGAGTTAGTTACGTGTAAAGGAAGTGTTAGTTCCTTTACGACGCCCCTTTCGGGTTCCCTATGATAGGCCGGCTACCTTGAATAAATAATTAAACTGGAAAAATGCGCTTTTACCCTTTTATTATGCGGAATTTAAGTTTATGACTACATGGCCCTAGCTTCTATTGCGTAATTTAAATGGCAGTAATAAAAATAGAGAGGGAGAATATGCACCTCCAAAGCAAGCTTTTATATTTTAAAAGAGAGGGTGTGTTTTGGCAACCCTTCACTCTACAACTCTCAGAAACTCCGGAAGTGCCTCGGAGGGATTCTAAAGAAGATTTAGAACGCTCAGTTTATGCCTAGAGACACTCAGAAACTCCGGAAATGCCTCGGAGGGATTCTTAGAGAGAGAAAGTCTAGAGAGAAGGGAGAGCTATGTTGATTCTGTGTGGAAATGAGGGGGGGAGGACCCCTATTTATAGTTTTTCGCGCCTGACAGGTCGAGACCGTCGTTTCCTCTGACAGGGTCGAGACCGCCGTCTGGAAAATCCAGACCGCCGTCTCGACCTTTGCAGGAATCGAGACCGCCGTCTGGATAATCCAGACCGCCGTCTCGACTAGGCAGGAATCGAGACCGCCGTCTGGGAAACCCAGACCGTCGTCTCGACTTTTGCAGGAATCGAGACCGCCGTCTGTGAAACCCAGACCGCCGTCTCGACTTTTGCAGGTGACGAGACTGTCGTCTGGACAATCGAGACGGCGGTCTCGTCCTGGCGTTGAGACGAGACAGCGGTCTGGTCCTTCCAGACGGCGGTCTCGTCCCTTCAGGGCGAGAAACTTTATTTTTTGGGCCAAAAAACCTTCCTATCCTAGTACGGGGGCCTAATAGTCTCTCCTAGTGGCTTGTTAGGCTTCGGCCGTCTTCAAATAGGAAGCTTTCTGACTTTATTTGGAGGTCGGGCAAGATTTGGGGTCTACAAGGGACATTTCCATCAATCTCCCCCTCATTGCTTTCACAATTCAACAAATTATTTTTGGTTTTTGAATGATATAAAGAAGTTACTATTCTTCGAAGAAAAATAATGCAACCATTGCATGTCAAATGAAAAAGAGCAAGTCTCATTTTCTTGTCAGAAAATCCAATCTAGCATTGGACTTTGAATAAATTAGGCTTGAATAAGGAAGGATTCAATGTGAAATCCAATCCAAATATTGGATTTTCATGTAATTGGAATTCAATTAAAGATGGAAAAAAATGTATACATGCAATTAGTAAGTTAGTAATGTTAACATATTTACATTAGGAACATGTATAAAGGTGTGGGTGGAATAGTGTACAAAACATCACTTGTTTAAGATGGTTCTTTCCATCGAAACTACCAAATCCATAAAAAAAATATAATTACAAGTCAAAATTCACACTTCCTAGTACCTAAATGACTTGTTGTAACAAAATGTGCAAAAAATTTGGACTGGTTGGAACCTTCCGATACAATAGAAACTGCATGTAGGAAAATAATACATATAATAACCAGGTGTCATAAAGTACTTAACTATTTATGACACATTATTCACATTTAAATGGTTAATGTGTGCATAAATCATAGGAAAAATTATAGTGTTGCTAAATCAAGTTTTACAAAAGTGTCCATACAAAACATTCAATAACATACTACTAGCACTTAACACTTAGCACACTTATTACTAACTGAGATATCTTTCCTAAAAATTAACAACCACTTTTTCGTTTACTAACTTGTTTCCTTTCATTAGTTTAATTAAAATTTGTCTAATTGCATCAAAATTCAATGTTTGTCTATGTTGAAAATGAAAATCCATAACAATAAGCTTTTTACTATTATGTTTCAATAAGATAATTGCTTTTGTAGGTGGGAGAATGTGAAACTTGAGGATATGGTCGTAGACCAATATAAGAGCTACACAAGAGAAATGGATAATAGAGATCCCTTACATTGATTTAGTAATCAACATCACTAAGATTCCTTCTTAGATGACACTTTAGTTGTGTGGTCAACCTTGATTGAAACAAAACATCAAGGTTGATTGTGAGGTTTTCTTTCCTAGTTATTCCTTTAAGATGCACATATCTTCATTTGGGACAACCATTTCAAAAGGCTCATTGTTATGTTCCCAACATTAGCCTAAAAATATGAACTATAAAGTTTTGTTCTATGATTTTTTTAATGTGCAAACTTATGTTTTTTCATTTTTTTTTCAAAGTTCTAACCTAACAAACGTAATCAGACTATGTAATTATCAACTACCCTTCTTTTGTTTTAAACCAATTCAAATAAATTGAATTCACTTATAAATTAGTTCAACCCATATGTAATTCATTTGCTCCATGTGACATGCTTGTTAGCTACTTTTTAACAAAAAATTTGAGTGATTCAATCAATTAGGCCAAAGAAACAAATCCTAATATCAAATATATGTTAAGGCCAACTAATAACCTTATAAATAACAACTAATAACCACAACTAAGGCCAAGTTCAAAATTTGTTGTGCCTAGAAAGCAAGGTTGGGAATGGTTCTACCCACATTATATATAGGTAAATGCATTTCCAACCTCATACTGCATGTAAAATACATATACTAATGGCAACTATTTATTGTCCCTAATGTACCTTAAAACTATTACACATAAATACTACCCAAGGAACATGGCCTAGTACAACAAAAACTCAATAAAAATTATTCAACCAATCATTTATGAGAGGTGTGTACCAATAAATCAAAACAACAATAAGACAAGCAAACATAGAAACTTGAAAATACATAACCAACATTATGTAATTTGAAGCAAATTTATAATATGTAACATGAGTGGGTATGTGCTTAAAAAGTTCTTCAAGTGGTATACTTTTAGCCAAAGTGTCTTCAAAATCTGCACATTTGAAGTATTTAAACTTGGTTAAATAAAACTAAGATAAAAGACAAATAGAAACAATATTCTAACTAACTATATCAATCACAAAATTAAAGATATTTGAAGGATAGGACAATAATTGTTGTTAGGCTAAGTGGGACTGCATACGGTCAAAGTGTGCAAAATATGTGAAAGCCAAAGTTCCATGCAATAGGGTAAATTACCCTAAATTTTGATCTAATAAATATTGTTCCTATATACTTTAATGATGTTTTTAGTTAAAAGAAACTTCACACAAGCCAACAAGATTAAATAGTAACACATAAACTATAGGAAGAATAATGAATAATAGGACTTAACTCTATTCTAATTGTGAAATCAACTCTATATTATATCTTGCCCGATAAAGTATGTCTTTTAACTTGTTTATTCTATGCATCTCTTGTTAGTCTACTTTTATCCTATGCAATTACCATTAAATAAATTTTATTCTACGCAGTTTCTTTTCTCCACCCAATTTTATTGTATGAGTGTTATAACTCTTAGAACAGGAAAAGTGTTTGTTGGACCTGTTAATTATCAAGGCTCACAAGAAAAACAAAAGGACGAAGATGATGCTCATGCTGGTGCCAAAATAGAAAAATTACAAAATAATTTTGAAGTAGAAAATGCGCACAAGGTTCCAATTATGCAACTAAAGCTTATACCAGTATTGATGTTGGTTTAGTGGCTGGAAACAATCCAAACACTAGTATAGAAATCACTTTTAACATCGGTTCTTTAAGAACCGATGTAGAAAGTGAATTCAAGACTTTCAACATCGGTTTAGTTAGGAACCGATGTAGAAAACACTCTCTACATCGGTTCCCAGATGAACCGATGTAGAAAACACTTTCTACATCGGTTCTCAGATGAACCGATGTAGAAAGTCTTTTTATAAAATTAAGAGAATTGTTACTGACAGGATTCAAACCAAGTACCTTAGAATTAAAGACTAATACTCTAACCACTAAACTACTAGGATTTTCTCGATAATAACTTATAAATAAATTATATTTATATACAAATAAAAATGTATATCCATGTAAATATATAAATATAAAATATATAAATATATAAATATATAAATATATAAATACAAATACAAATATATTTATATATTTATATGTTGGATGTGAGAGCACGCTCGAGAGTGAAAGTGTGTGTTAAGTGGGTTTTCAAAATTTGATGTCAAATTTGTGAGCGAGTCTCTTTATATGAATTTGTAATTTAATAATAAAATATAATATTTATAATTTATTGATAATAATATAGAATATAATATTTATAATTAATTTATATAATGATATAAAATAAAGAAAAAAATTATTTTATATCATTATATAAATAAATGATAAATATTATATTTTGTCATTAAGTTATAATCCATATAAAGTGACTCGCTCACAAATTTGACATCAAATTTTGAAAATTCACTCGACACACACTTTCATCCTCGAGCGCGCCCTCACATCCAACATATAAATATATAAATATATTTGTATTTGTATTTATATATTTTATATTTATATATTTACATGGATATACACACTACTACAGAAAACACTTACTACGACAGCATCCAACGTCGGTTTTTATGAAGAACGACGTTGTACAAGACGCGGTGGCAAACTTGTGATTAAGAAACAATATTTAACGTCGGTTATAAAAAATCCGACGTAGTAATGGACAAATAACGTCGATTAGATGACAGACGACGTTAAATGTTTAAATTTAACGTCGGTTATGTATAACCGACGTTGAAATCCCAAAATCAACGTCGGTTCCATGATTTGCCCGACGTCGAAAGCATTATCCACGTCGGGTTTTTTAATAATTGACGTTGAATGTCCTATGATACCTAGACTCCAAGGCGCGAAGTTGTTCTTCTGCGAAGTTGTTCTTCTGCTTCTTCGTACCCACATACCTCCCTCCTTCTGCTTCTTCTTCGTGCCCACATACCTCCCTCCTTCAGTCCTCACTGTCGTGCACTGCTACCACAGTTCGCTGTGGTCTGCTGCCTCAGTCCTCACTGCCATGCTCTGCCCCCTCGTCGCCCCTTCGCCGCCCACTCGCCGCGCTCTTACGCGACGTACCCCCGTTGTTGTCGTGTGTGTGGTAGCCCTCGTTTCCCTAAGGAAACCCCTTCTCATCAGGTTAGATTAAGTTGTATGGATGATTTACAGCATGCATTTAACATAAATATGGATTATTTAGAGCATTTCCTGCGTATGAACATTAGAAAGATGATGGATGATTTTGTATGGTTTGATTTGATATAGGTTCGTTTAGGCTTTTGGAAGTTTGTTTTCGGTTTCGAAGCAGTATATACTCTTTCATGTAGATGTACACGTTTTATTTTCCCAATCTTGATGTGGGAAATGAGATGTACACGTTTTTTTTGTATTGTTTTGCTAAACCTTTTCTAATAAACCTTGAATATCTAGGCAAGCCTTTTTGTGTAGTTAGATGGATCGAACTTGGGTCAATGCAAGTCGCATGTCAGAAGAGTATGAGAATGGAGTTGACTCCTTTTTGAAATTTGCCAAACAAAATGCTCCCAAAATGAATGGAAAAATCTATTGCCCATGCGTTAATTGTGTAAATGGAAGAGGACTTTGTTCATGCTACTCGCAATGACCATGATGAAGGCATATGGGAAAATATTAATACAATCTAAGTTATGTTTCTATTTGTTTATTTTTGTAACATGTAATTGAGGAGACTTTGCATGTGTATTGATATAATTCTATGTTTTTTTCATTACAGGTAAATGGCATGTCCTTCACCATCTCCTCCACCATCTCCACCACCATCTCCTCAGGCATCTGGAAAGACATTTTCCAGTAAGAGGAGTCGACAATCTACACGGTTGAAAGGCTTGACCGTTAGACACATATCTGGCCAGAAGTTATCTGTGTCTATTGATCCTAGGACTGGCAAGGTGTCAGGTCCCTTTAGTACCCAATTTAGTAGCTACTTGGGTACACTAGCTAGAGAGAAGGTATTTATTCTATTTCAAAGTTAATTTCATTTCAAATATATTGTTGATACTTATGTTGTTTATGTTGTGTAGATATCTATTCTCCATCCTACTTGGGATCATGTGGAGGAAATTGTGAAGAACTTGTTATGGCAAGATCTTCTTGTAAGTATGTGTATTTAGTTGTTTATACATTATTATCAATTGGTTAACTAAAACTTGTTTGCTACTGTAGGAACACTTTGATATAGTCAATTCTGAGGATGTGAGGAGGAAGATAATGACAGCCATAGCAAAAATGTGGAGACAGTTCAAGTCCACATTGACCACTAAATGGGTGTATGCTGAGGACAAAGTTAGGAAGGGATTAACCCCTTGCCAAAGATATGGCATAGATGAGGACACTTGGAAGAAGTTTGTACATAGTAGGACTGGTTCAGAGTGGGAGGTAATGTTAATTGCTTAATTGACTTGAACATTTTATAATGAGTTGTGTATCTAATATTGTGTTCAATTATGTTGCAGGAAAGAAGACAAAAAGCAAAAGACATTCAGAGCAAGAATGTCGCCCCCCACCTTCTGTCTCGTGGTGGGTACGACCTATTGACAAAGAAGATGATGGAGGAGAAGATGAGACTTCGACAGTCGGAGTTAGCCTCTTCTGGTTTAAGCGAAGAGCAGATTCCTCCACCATCTCCTCCAAAACGTCACCAGAAGTGGAAGAGGGCTCGTACAAAGACTTCTGGTGACATGACATCGCAGGAAGCCCGAGAAATTGCTGCTCGGATTGTAAGTAAAAGAAGTTAATTTACTTTGAATTAGTTATATGTAACTTGTTCATTAATAAAATTAACTTTTATAATGTAGGATGCCTTGGAGGAGCAGTGTACACAGGGAACTTTTATCCCTTCTGGTCGTCAGGATATCTTGACCACTGCTATTGGACGACCAGAACATCCAGGTTGTGTTTGAGCTGTTGGCCAAGGTGTGGGTGTCCGATAGTATTTTGGACCACCATCACAGGATATCCGCACCTCCACATCCCTGAGCCAAGAAGATATTGCTGCCTTGGAGATGGCTCTCACAGAGAAATTGACACCAGCCATCAGGGCAAAATTGGAGGAAGAGTTGACTCCTGCCATCAGCGCACGACTTGAGGAGACCATCACTGCACGTGTGCAGGAGCAGTTCCTGCGTATGACCTCCATGGGTACTTCATTTGCTGATGCTCATCCTCCATCAGGTGCATTTTCAACCACAAATTGGTACTTGACTTATGTTTCTAAAATCTTAGTCCTTATTGGAATTTACTGTATTTGTAGGTCCAAGAGTTAGCACAAAGGGCAGTTGTGCCGAAGCCACTATCGAGGTCACACCTGAGGTGGCATCTATTCATCCTGAATCCACAAAGGATGATCGATATGGCTTGTGGGTTGAGGTAGATGAAGGTCTAAGGCTAGTGGCCCATGGATCCGTTCATGAAGGGGCTTCAACCATCCACAATGTGCCTTTGGATCCTAACTTGGTCAAAGTAGTGGTTGAAAAGGTGGTTGACGCTGCGGCTAGTGTCCCTATCCCCACTGAAGAGGTGCAGACAGTGGGCCAAGCCCTTCAGACCTTCATTACTTGGCCCCGACATTTAGTTAGGTCAATAATGGCAAAGGTATGTATATGTATGATTATAATACATCTAACACATAAATAAATTGATTTATTGTTTATGATTATATTTTATAAAATATGTAGGATGTTCGGCAGCCAAAAGACTTGGGTAAAGCTATTGCCACTCCTTCGCATCTAAGGAGAAGACACCAGTTGTGGAGACTTCTCCAAATCCAATTTTTGATCTCTTGTCTCTTTCCCCACAATTGTATCTGCAGTCATTCCAAGTTCCATGGGATTGTACATTATTTGGGATGGCTTCTAGCAATATCCCCCTATACATTTCCCACACCGATGCCCTGGAGATTGTGATGGGCAATCAATGTCTAAATATAGTCGTTTTACAATTTTGGACATTGTAAGTTCATATCTTTCATGACTCTTTTCATTTTAGTAAATATATAAGTTATAAGTTCACTTAAATTGGCATATTTTAGGATGATGCACGAAATGATAGTGGAGCAGGGCATTGGTCATGTGTATGGATTCTTCGAGCCTCAATCCATACAAAAGTTCGGGAATAAGCGTGATCAAATTCTCGGTTACATGCAGAATTGGATCACCGATTCTAAAAGAGATATTTACCTTGGAGCATACCATCATTCGTAAGTTATCCCAGCCTCTTCTAGTTTTACACAAGTTTTTTTAATAGATTCTAATCATGTGTATATACGTAAACCACCGATAGCTATTAGTTATTTGTCCAAAGCAGAATCTTGTGTGTTGGTTCCGCTCATTGAGAAGGAAACCTGACATGGAGCTAAAAAATATTGTAAACGAGTAAGTATTTCTTATATTATGTCTAAACATCTTGATTATTCTATTTCTAACCCCCTTCTTTTCAATATATAGTGCTCTAAAGGTTTGTAGTACATTAGGTGGAAAACACACAAGTAAAAGCACAGACTCCAAATTGGAATTTTATCAAAGTAAGTAGCCTTTATATATATTATACTATCTATTAATTTATGTTCAAATTTAATAGTTATTTTTAACATATTTAGTCATTTTTAGTGTAACAAACAAAATGGAGGATACGAGTGCGGCTACTCGTGTAATGTATTGGATGTGGCTCATCATTTTTGGTAGCATTCAGGATAGTTGGAATGAGGTAAGTTGACATTTGCTATTATATTCAATTCCTTTATTTTTATTGCTTAGGGTTTACCATTCTATTATTGTGAACTTCTTACAGGCATTTAAAGATATAGAACCTTTGCCTATGGATACTATAGACATGGTTAGAAACAAATGGGCAGAAAAGTTTGTACAAGTAGTTAGGAATAGGATTGATTGATAATTTTTTGTGTATTTTGTACATAATTTGGCTGATTTTGACATATATATCTATCATTTTATATATTAGTGATTAGCTGAAATAAATATACTGTCTGGATCGAGATTATATAGCAGAGTCGTGTGTTGGTGGCACTAAAACAGACCAACATTTAAAAAAAAAAAAAAGGGATATTCTACGTCGGTTATTGCATTAACCGACATTGTAACGTCGGTCGCTTGAGCGATACAGAGGTCGCTTGAGCGATACAGAACCCGAGAGTCCCCTTTGTTTGAAGGCTTCGTCGCTCAAGCGAGTACACTGGTCGCTTGAGCGAGAAAGGACTTTCAACGTCGGTTAGTTCAATAACCGACGTAGAATTTACTAATTTCTACGACGGACATTTGGTTACCCGACGTAGATATATATCACTTTCAACGTCGGGTATTCTGAACCGACGTAGAATCCTTTGACATTCAACGACGCCTGAATCAACGATGTCATTGGAACCGATGTTGAATGCCTTGTATAACCGACGTTGAATGATCATTCTGTAGTAGTGACATTTTTATTTGTATATAAATATAATTTATGTATAAGTTATTATCAGAAAATCCTAGTAGCTTAGTGGTTGGAGTATCGACCTTCGACTCTAAGGTACTGGGTTTGAATCTTGCCAGTGACAATTCTCTTAATCCGATAATAATTCAAATTTCTAAAAAATATAAATAATATAATAAATAATAAAAATATAATATAAAAGAGAGAAGAGACCTCTAGATCAATAGATAGGGTAATTAGAGAGGGGTTATGAATAAATAAAAATATATAAATAAATAAAAATATTAGACTTTCTACATCGGTTCCTTACAATCGATGTGGAAAGTCACACTTTCTACATCGGTCGTATCTACATCGGTTCTAGAACCGATGTTAAAAGCCCTTGGGAACCGATGTTAAAAGCCTATTTTGTACTAGTGAAATGATGTTGAGAATGAAGAATCAAAAGCTGGAATCCGTGCTGAGAAACAAATGAAGAAAATAACAAACCAAAGCAACACTTTTATAGCCTCCAATATGCAGCATAAACAGCGACTAAAGTCCCAACCAGTACTGATGCTGGTAGCCACGAAATTCAAGTTCCTTCCCTCTATCTAGAAGCAATTTGTAGGTTAAAAAGAATGAGGAGTTGGACAGTCAGTTGCTGCAATTATTTTAGAATATTGAAGTGAATATTCCCCTACTTGAAGCCATAAAACAAGTGCCAAATATGCAAAGTTTCTAAAAGATTTGTACACCAACAAGAGACGACTCAAGAGCAATGAAAAGATAAGTTTGGGGAGAAATATTCTGCATTGTTTACTGCACCTAATGTATTAATTCTTGAAAAATGTAAAGATCCAGGTGTATTTACCATTCCATGTGTTATAGGAAATAAGAAGTTTGAACATGCCATGTTAGATTTAGGAGCCTTAATTAATGTTATGCCTTTAGCCATGTAGTCTTCACTGTGCCTATGCAACCTATTGGTGCGGTGACGCAATTGGAAAATAAAACACACTTCGACCAACTAGATTAATTGAAGATGTCTTGGTGAAGGTGAACAACCTTGTCTTTCCTGTTGATTTCTACATACTGGACATGGGAGGTAAGTTTTCTAATAACTCTGAACTTGATTTACCTCCTCTTATTCTGGGAAGACCACTTTTAAAGACTACACACACCAAGATTGATCTTTATGTTGATACTTTGACCATGGAGTTTGGTGACACATTGATTAAATTTAATATTATAGATGCCTTGAAATAGCCATGTGAAGATTATGTGTCTTTGATTGATGTTATTGATGATTTGATTGTTGAAAATGTCCCAAAACTTCTAAATTATGATGATGAAACTGTGTTTGATGTGAAATTTTTAAAAATCATGTTGGTTGTTCTTCAAGCGTTGAGCAGAAACTAGATCCGCTCAATGAAAATCTAGCAAAAACATACTCAGTGTCTTGTCTTGATAGAAGCGCTAAGCGGAAGCTAAATATGCTCAGCAGAATGAAAAGCATTAAGCTGAAGCTCGAATCCACTTAGCAGAAGTTGAATCTACTCAGCGGAAGCTGAATTCACTCAACGAATTTCCCCCAAAGAAGAAACATCAGGCCGATGAATCTGCTGAGCGAATTAGGGCCGGACCAAAAAAATAAAAAATAAATGAGAAAAAAAATTTGAATTTTTATTTTCATTCTTTAATTTTTTCAATTTTTTTCTTAGTGTTCTTTCATTTTTTTTCTTTTATTCTTTGATTTCTTTTTATAATTATTTGATTCTTTTTAACTTTATTTTAACTTTTTTTACTATTTTTATTATATTTTTTAATCTAACCTAATTCTTTCTAATCGAATTTTATGATTTAGTTGTGCACAATGTAGGTTTTCAAGCAAGAAATATTGGAATCCTAAAAGCTTCTTCTAACCTCTTTTTCTCTCTTTTAATTATTGTTCATTGTTTAATTTTTTAATTTACTGCATTTTCCTATTCCTCGTCATTCTTTGGACATTATTCATTTATTACCTTCTACTCCTTAAATTTATTTTAATTTTACATTGAGGACAATGCAAAATTTAAGTGTGAAATGATAGGATGACTCGTATGTGTTATTTTTTAAACATTTTATGCATTTTGCTAATAATTTAAGTTTTAATTAATAGTTAATTATTTAGATTAACATCAATTTTGTTTTAATGTCTTGTAGATAGAAATAATAACCATGTGAGTTTTCAGCCTAATTATTCTTGATTGAGTGTTCACTCTTGAAATTATGATTCTAGTACTTGACTTATTTCTCTTTATTTTGAACTTGATCATATACCGTTATTGAGATGATTTAGGCAATTTCTTTATCAATTAACCTTGAGCCAAATGAATCCTACTTTATAATTATTAACCTTTGTGAGCCACTTTGAACTTTATATTTCCATTATTTGTTTAATTAAACCACATTACAAGCCAAGGAAAGTGAAAAACCATATTTACCTCCTAAACTTTGAATTTTTGAGAAGTTTTGGAATTGTATTGGGAATGATTTTAAATAATTATAAGGATACAAGATAAATTATGCAAAATGTATGTTAATCTATTGCAAAATCTAGTGATTCATAAATTTTGAATTATTGGAAAAAGGAAAAATATGAGAATAATATATATGCTTAGCACACAAAAATCCGCTTAGCGAGTGGAAAAGAAATAAAAATAAAAATGTGAGAAAGGGGAAAGAAAGAAGAAAAGAAAAAGGAAATGAAAAATACTTATTTCAATACAGTATTCTTGTGATTTATTTAAAATTTCATTCCTCAATTATTTTCTTTAATTCTTAAGTTCATAATTAGCTTTGTTTCCATTTGTTTATACCATTGACTTAATGGCATATCTTCTTGTGAAAACTCCCATATAATTTATGGTTTTGCCTCCCAAACTTAATGATCATTTAATATATTTAGTAGTGATGGCAAAACGGGTCAGTCCGGTGGACCGACCCGCCAGTCTGCCATAATATGGCGGGTTCACTTTCAGCCCATTAGCCCGTTTTGGCCAGCCCTGTCAGGCCCGTCTGGCCAACCTGCGGGATGTGCGAGCCAGCTCGCAGCCCATTTTACTAATAGTTTTTTTTATTGTGATACAATACAAAGAGTCAGAAATGCAATATATAATATAAAGATTTATGAAAAGAGAACTCTAAAAGTCTCAGTGTCTCATAAAGAGAATTCATAAAGTCTCAGTATCTCACTACTAAGAGAATTCAAAAAGTTTTATAATTACGGGAAGTACTTTCCTTTCTCAAGCACAAACTCCTCTCTCTCTCCTTTCCTCTTACTCATCATCTCCTTGTTACTCATCCTTCTTCATAAGGTAAAAATCATATATATCTCATACTTTTCAATATAAAAAACAAAGATTTAATAAATTTTTACTGCTACATATATGTATTTATTATTATATAAATTTAATCTAAATTTAATTGTTCTAAAATATAATTTATTAAAATAATATATCAATTTATATTATTAACTTGAAATATATATATATATATATATATATATTGAATTGTTGACAATGATAAATTTATTGTTAAATTTATTAAAAGATTTGATTTTAAAATAATAAAATAAAATAAAATAAGAAATATGACAGGCCAGCTCGTTAGCTTGCCCTTTGACGGGTAAGCTGAGACCTGTAGCCTGCCATGACTATAGCGGGCTAGCTCGCCCCGCTTTGGCAAGGCAAAGGCGAGGCGGGCCAAAACAGGCGACTCGACTCGTTTTGTCATCCCTAATATTTACTTATATATTTAAAATTTTATCCTCTCACTCTTTCATCTTCTTTCACCATTTTATATTTATTTATTATTTATTAATAATATATTATTTGGTCCCAAAATCAATAGTCTTGTTGGATTAGGACTTGAATGAGTCAAAAACCTAATTTTTATATTTAATTTATATTTCTTCTTTTATTTTTACCACTATAAGAAAATTGTTAATTACCGATGGATATTTACCGACGGATATGTAGTCTGTCGGAAAATGATTAATTACCGATAGAAATTACCGACAGATTTAAGGTAGTTGTGGAATTTGGTCTTACCGAAATATATATCCGTCGGTAAATTAACAATTAATTACCGACAGATATATTTGTCGGTAAATCAGTCGATAAATAAACAATTATTTACCGATGGATATATCCATCGATAAATAAAAATTAATTGTCAACAGATATATTCGTCGGTAAATTAACAATTTTGGTAAATGAACAATTAATTATCGACGGATATATCCGTCGATAAATTAACAATTAGTTACTTGATCGAATTTAAAATATATTTTTAAAAATCAACATTAAATTAAAAAATTAAATATTTAAAATTATATAATAATTACTTACTTTTAAATATATTTTAATAAATTAATTATTCACCTAATTAAAAAATTAAATACTTTTTTATTTAATAATTTAATTTAATCATGATTAGATTAATTTATAATAATTTGTTAAATTAAATAATTTAAAAATAAATATTTAAGTATTTTTAATATTGAAAAATTATTCTAATATAAGAATTTTAATTAAATAATAGAAGAAGAGAAAAGATAAAAAGAATAAATAAAAATAAAAATAAAAAAATTAGTTTATATCATTATATAAATAAATTATAAAGATTATATTCTATAATTAAATTACAAACCCATATAAAGAGACCAGCTCACAAATTTGGCATCAAACTTTTAAAAACTCACTTGACACACACTTTCACATTCGAACGTACACTCACATCCAACATATAAATATATAAATATATAAATATATCAAAATATATAAATATGTAAATATATATAAATATATCAAAATATATAAATATATAAATATATAAATATATTTATATATAAATATATAAATATATAAATATATAAATATATAAATATATAAATATATAATTATATAAATATGTAAATATGTAAAAATATATAAATATATAAATATATAAATATATAAATATATAAATATATAAATATATAAATATATAAATATATAAATATATAAATATATAAATATATAAATATATAAATATATAAATATATAAATATATAAATATATAAATATATAAATATATAAATATATAAATATATAAATATATAAATATATAAATATATAAATATATAAATATATAAATAAATAAATATATAAATATATAAATATATTTGTATGTATATATTTTATATTTATATATTTACACGGATATACATTTATTTGTATATAAATATAATTTATTTGTAAATTATTATCAGAAAATTTTAATAGTTTAGTGATGGGAGTGCCGATGTTTAACTCTAAGGTCCTGCGTTTGAATTTTGCTAGTCATAATTTTTTTAATCGAATAATAATTCAAATTTCTAAAAAAATATAATAAATAATAAAAATAATTAATAAAGGGAGGGGGACCTATTAATAAATAAATAAATTTTCTTAATCGAATAATAATTGAAATTTCTAAAAAAATAATAAAATACCTACTTAATGACAGATATATCATCGGTAATTACCGACGGATTTTGTTTGTCGAAAATTTAAATTTTTCGTGTAGTGTACGTATCTTTTAGAAAAAGGTTATTTCAATAAGTTTTACATTAATTATACTCTTATTAATTAAAAAAATTAAGCGAAATTATAAATTTGTAGTGATTTTGAAAATTTTTCATATGTTCATGTTTGTAGAATCATAGTGATTTTAAGTTAAAATTATATATATATATATATATATATATATATATAGAGAGAGAGAGAGAGAGAGAGAGAGAGAGAGAGAGGGGATAAAATGAAATTGTGCATGATATTTATTCTTTTATAAGATAAAAAAAATCATAAGTTTTTAAATAAAAAAATTTTAGTGATAAAATTTTAAGATTAAAAAGTATATATAAAATAAAAAATAAATCTTTCAGGTTTCTTTTAGAAAGAGAAAATACGGGAGAAGATAAATTATTATAAATAATTTTGATAAAGAAAGAAAAAAAAAGGTTATTATAGAAAATATTTGATATAAGTTATAAAAAATAATGATTCTATTGATTAACAAAATATATCAATTGGATACTAACTTCGCAGAGACATAAGCCACGTCCAAGGCATGCATGCAGTTGACAACCTGGTGAAGTGTGGTCATGTGGACATTATTTAAGATCCGACCAAACTCGTAATGATTTTCCTTAAACATATCATGATTGAAAAATTATAATGGAATGTTTCAAAATTAAAGGGAAGTAAAGTACTCTTTCTCAACTTTCACGTATAAGAAAATCAGTAATATTAAATTAAAATTAGGTTAACTAACCTTTTTTTTAATTATCACATGTCAAATTTTAATAAAATTAAAAAATTAGATAAAAGTCAAATTTACATTTTATAAAAGTTAAACTAATATAATTTTTTATAAAACTTAAATAAATATGACATTTTAGGAAGATAAAAATATTATTTTCCTTTTTTATATTTATATTTTCCACTTATATATATATATATATATATATATATATATATTAAAGATAAAATGAAAAACATTTTAAAAAAATAATATTATCTTTCTACTACAAGAAAATAATTCATTACCGACAGATAATTACCGACGGATAATTACGGATAGATATGTAGTCGTCAGAAAATAAGTGATTACCGAACGAAAATTACCGCAGATTGAAAGTATTTGTTGAATTTGGTCTTATCGACGAGATATATCCGATCGATAATGAACAATTAATTATTGACGGATATATATGTCGATAAATTAAGAATTTTGATAAATTAACAATTAGTTATCGATGAATATATCCGTTCGGTAAATTAACATTTATTTTCACGATGGATATATTCGTCGATAAATTGACAATTAGTTTCAGACTAATATATCCGGTGGTAAATTAACAACTAGTTACCGACGAGATACATCGGTCGATAAATATTTAAAATATATAAATATATAAATATATTATTTATATATTTTATATTTATATATTTACACTAATATACATTTATTTATATATAAATATAATTTATTTGTAAGTTATTATCGGAAAATCGTAGTAGCTTAGTGGATGGAGTATCGGTTTCAGGTTCTAAGATACAATATCAATTCTCTTAATTTGATAATTTAATATAAAGGAGAGGGGGCTCTCTAGATAAATGTAATAAATAATAAAAATAAAGGGGAGGGGCCTAAATATAAATAAAAATGTTTTGTTAGTTCTCATAAATAAATAATATGGTTGGTGAATATAGTTGATGGTCATTCAATTCTCATTAATTACAAACAAATTGTCCAATTTGTGATGATCAAAACATGGCAAGTTTATGAAGATCACTCACCTTACAAAAATATTAATGGGCACTATGTAATGTTGATTATGGTGTTGTAGTAGTTGAGTCCACAATTAAGTTTTTTTTATGGAACGAGGAAAGTTTGCAAAAGAAAAAAAATCATGTGAAGTAAGTTAGGTTTTAAAACAGGTTTAGTAAAACAAGTCGCACTTTTAAATATAAATTTTAAATAATAGAAATTATGTTTAAATAATAATTTAAGAAGAAAAAAAACTCTCTTTTGAGATTTCACTCAAAAAAGTGAAGTTAGAACAATTTTCTTTTTACTATATATTAATATAAATTATCTATTACCAGAAACAATAATTAATATTTTGATCAATATTTTAAAAAGTCTATAATGATTTTTTATCTTTAAAATATTTAAATATAAATTTAATATATTAATTTAAATTTTATTTTTTATAATAGTTTTTGAAATAAATAACGTTACTTAATAATATTAGGTAATATGTAAATGTCATTTTTCATAAAGGGGTAAAAAATGGGCAATTTAGTGTCTAGTATGATTAGATAAAAAAAATAATTACTAAACCTGATTTATATTTTAAAATATATTATTAGTTCTATATAAAATTAATTTTTAATATATAAATTATAAAAAATATCTATTTAATTTTAAAATACGAATTTAAAAATTATTATATATTGTCATATTTTTTTAATAAGTTATTTATATAAAATATGAATTTATCTTAATTAATAAATAGTCTAATAAGTAAATATTAAAGATTTTTTTTAAATAAGTGAATCTCTTATTAATATCATATATATATATATATATATATATATATATATATATATATATATATATATATATATATATATATATATATATATATATTTTTGGTATGTACATAGAGACCCAAGTTTAAGCTGAGTAAAGTGGGTTAAGATAAACCCATTCGAGGGAGATGGACTTGATTATTACCTAACGGGCCCGAGGCGTAGATAGTAATTGAGAATAAGATATTATTGGGGCCGATAAATACGAAAGGAAAGGAAGATTTGATTATAAAAGGGGGGAGAAAGCCTCAAAAGGGAGATTTCCCTTGATCTAGAACATTGGCGCCTACCGTGGGGCAGGAAAACTTTTCCTACTCCACATTCAAAACGATCATGGTGACTCGTACCAACAACCGCAACAATCAAGACCCTAACGGGGTTGACTCAAACAGCGTAACAATACAAATAATCATTGATCAAATGGAGGAGTTGCGGCGACAGACTGAAGAGGCCCAACGCATGGTAATAGAGGCGTCTCGGGTGTAGGACGAGTTACAGTGAGGAAATGCGAAGTTGCAAGCTGCTATCAGACAACGAGACGGATCTAACTCAAGTGATGATGAGGAGGAGATAATACAAAAGGATTTTCAGCCTTTTGTGCAGGCCATCATGGAGGAGTATTTGCCCCCACATTACATTACTCCTAAGATAGATCGGTTCATTGGAACTCAAGATCTGTTGGCACATTTGAAGGCTTTCAGGGCACAAATGATTATCAGTGGCGGGTCTGATGTTGTGCATTGTAAAGTTTTTGTAGGTACCTTATGGGACACTGCATTGGATTTATTTAGTGGTCTTCCCAAACAGTCTATATCCAGCTTTGATGACTTGGCTAAAGTCTTTGTTTCCCATTTTGCTGCTAATAAACAAAGGGCACCCAAGACGAGTGAATTATTTGATTTACGGCATGGGCGAAACGAATCCATAAGAGCGTTCTTGCACCGATTTGGTAGCATGACCGTTAGGATCCTACCTCCAAATGAAGCCAAGTTTGTGGATGCCTTTATGAAAGGGTTGAGGGCAGGCCCTTTCATGGAGTCTTTATACAGGCATCCATGCAAAACTATGAAAGAAGTTCGGGTCCAAGCCGCATCTCATATCGAGGTTGACAATACAGTTTGCCAGCGCCAGGCTGAAGAACAATTGGAATTGTAGCAAGACAATGCAGTAAAACCCTTTCAGGCCAGAGATATAGAGGGGTCGTTCAGCCAAAAGGGTTATCATCTTTATGACAAGCGCAATAATTTTAATCGACAAGTACCCAACCAACGTTCGGATATGGCCATATTACTCAATCAAAGGAGTTATCATCCTTATGAAAAATGCAAAAATCCTAATCGACAATTCACGGGGCCTAACACTAGACAGTATCAACAACAACCTATTCCACTTAACGTGTCAAAGAGGCAATTGTTACATGAGGTTAGAGCAACTAGACTCCTCGTACCACCCACAGGCAGCTCGGACCCAAACAGCAGGCGTGGTGTGAATTCCATAGAACTCGAGGTCATGACACCGAAGAATGCCAAATGCTAATACAACAGGTGGATTGTTTAATCAGAGAGGGTAAATTGTCAATGTTAAGACTAAATCAACTATCCAATCTTCCTCAACCATTCCAGTCAGGGACATCTTTTGGTTTCGATAAAAGGGGAAAAGAGTCATCTTGTCAAGATGGTGAGCATGAAATAACTATTCTCAGAGATTTCAATACCATATTGGGGGGGTTTGCAGGTGGAGGAGCCAATTCTTCCTCCAGACACTACAAGAAATTTTAATATTACCGACGGTCAAAATCCGTCGGTAATAACAAAAATCCGTCGGTAATTTCCATTTACCGATGGATTTTCGACGGCCAAAAATCCGTCAAAAATTTGATGGTCGGTAAATATTACCGACGAATTTTATAGTCCTTCGGTAAATTCATCTGTAAATTACCGACGGATTTATCCGTCGGTAACTAATTATTATTTTACCGATGGATATATCCGTCGGTAAAATCAAATTCCACAAATATTTTATATCCTTCGGTAATTTCCGTCAGTAATAATTAATTTCCGACGGATTTAAATCCGTTGGTAAATATTCGTCGGTAATACGCAATTTTCTTGTAGTGAGAAAGAGATATGCTCGCCAAATTCTCACAGTGACAATTGTAGCTCGGTTCCCACCTACTCCTGTCATTACTTTCACTGATGAAGATTTATTGGACGTCATTCCTCATGAAGATGACCATATTGTCATCTCCATAATAATGAGGGGAAGAAAAGTTCACAGAATTTTAGTGGATCAAGGTAGTTCAGCGGATGTCTTATATTGGGATGCTTTTGTAGGACTTCAAATACCTTTAGACCTCCTACAACCATTTTCAGGAGTCCTAGTGGGATTCACGGGGGAACAAGTCGAAGTTCAGGGCTATATGGAGTCACATGTTACATTTGGTGAAGGAGTATATTCGTAAACAATAATGGTGAAATTCCTAGTTGTTAATGCAGTGCTAGGGAGACCCTCTTTGAACAAGCTGGGAGCTGTCGTATCAACTAAACACATGAAGGTTAAGTATCCCATCACTAATGGGATGGTAGGAACCGTAAGGGTTAATCAGAAGACTGAGCAAAAATGTTACAAAGGAAGTCTTCGACAATGGAGGGTACTATCATCGGGTCTGAATAACTCAGAAGTTCACATGTTGGATTTGGATCCACGCGTCTTCGAGGATCGTCGGCCTCAATCGGCGGAAGATCTGAAGAAGGTCCTGATTGATGATAACAAGTTTGTACAGATCGGTACCAACATGAGTGAAGAGGTGGAAGCAGTAGTGGTAAGAATTTTGAGGAAAAATAGGACAACATTTGCATGGTCTACATTTGATATGCCTGGAATCGACCCAGATTTCTTATGTCATCGTTTAGCATTGGACCCTAGAGCTAAACCAGTGGTTTAGCGATGACGTAAGCTCGGGGCTGAGAAGCACATGGCTATGTCTGAGGAAATTGCTAAATTGTTGGCTGAGGGACATATTCGAGAAGTACAATATCCGAAGTGGTTAGTGTAACATCCTAGATTTGCAACTAATTATATAAATAAATTTTGTAAGTTATTATATGGTTATTGTAATAAATATGTACTAAGTATTATGTAGAATTATTATAAAATATGATTTTGTTTTGATTATAGTAATTTTTATTTTAGAAAAATTATAAAATAAAATCCAAGGTTAATATTGTGTCAAATAATAATTTCTTAATAATTTATAATAATTAAATTAAAATTAAGAATAAATAAATAAATATTTAGGAACTTAAAAAATTTAATAATAATAAAATAATAATAATAATAATAAATAAATAATATAAAAACAAACAAATAAAAAAATAAAAAAATAAAATGATGAAAAATAAAGAGAAAGAGAAGGTTGGTGGTGGCCTTAATACATTTGAATTAAGGTGGTGAATAATTAAATTAAAATTAAGGTGGTGAAGAAACTTGAAGAAGAAATTAAGTCGGTGGAGAGATATATAAATAAAAGGAAATCGTGTAGGAAAATCATGCAAAATCAAAAACCTCTCTAACACCAAAAGCCACGACCAATTTGGAGAATAAGAGAGAGACACCAAATTGAGAAGGAAAATAAAAGAGAAAGGAGGAAAGGAGGAGAGTCAGAAGATCTTGGAGAAGTAAGGTATGGGTTAGATGTTTAATTTTATCATACGAATGTCTGATTTTGAAGATAATTGATAATTGCTTCCTATTTTGCAAAGTTTGAAATGTTGATGGAATTCTTGAAATTAAGGATGAATTACATGGTAAAATTTTTGTTTTTGAATCAAATAGGATAAGTTTCATGTTTAATTTGAGTTTGGAATTAGTTTGATTGATTAATACGTGAGAATTTGAAATCTGGAGAAACGGAATTTGGTTACTGGGTGAAGATTAAAGAAAAGGGATATGGTAGGAATTTTTGAAAAAGATTGATTTTTGAAATTAAGGATAAATTATATATTAAAATTGTTGTTTTTAACTTAAATTGAATATATTTAGGGTTTAATTTGGATTTGAAACTAGTTTGGTTGTCTGAAACCTGGAAAATTTGGAATCTGGAATGTTGGAAATGGCGTACTAGAAGTGAGGAAGAAGAAAGGGACAATGTGAGAATTTTTGAAAAAGATTGAGGGAAAATAGTCATTTCACATCTTAGGGACATAAATGGAATTTTGAAAAAGATTAAGGGTATAATGGTCATTTCATCATGGCTTCAGGATATGGAAGGAATTATAAAAATGTCCAAGGGTAAAATAGTCATTTTAGGGACATGGATTGAATTATTGAAATGTTCAAGGGTAAAAAAGTCATTTTAGGGACATGGATGGAATTATAGAAAATGCCCAAGGGTAAAGTAGTCATCTTAGAGACATGGATGGTATTGTAGGAAATGTTCAAGGGCAAAATGGTCATTTTACAACCTAGGGACATAAATGGAATTTTAAAAAAGGTTAAGGGTATAATCAAGATAAAGTCAAACAATATATTACCACATTTTTGTTTACTAGGAAAATGACTCAGTAAACGTTCGAATTTGAGGATAGTGCCTTCATCAAAGTTATAGGTTATTGTCTTATCTTTCCAACACAATTGGAATCATCTTAAAAGGAGGCCTAGAACTCAAGATATGGACAAAAAACTGAACCCTACGAAATAAATTATTAATAGAAATTGTCTTGTTTAAAACAACTATGAATTATAATTGAAATTTTGAATATATAAATGAGATGTTTCTAAGTACTTAATTGATGATATATTGTTTTGTTTCATACAAGCCATAAACATAGTGCAGGAAATTTTTTTTGGAAGTCATAGAAAAGTTTTTACAGAAAAGTATTGGAAATTACTATTAAGTTGCTATCAAGGACGGTTGGTAGTAACAATGATGTGCAAAATAGAATTTTGAACATATTTCTGTGAGTCATTTTCTTAAGAATTTACTATCAAGAGCATTTGGTAGAGGAATATGACTACAAAAATGGCCAGCCAAATGAGATAGAGAATGTATGAGAATGAATGATTGAGAATTGAGCTACTAGTATCTCTGATAGTAAATGGGGGAGTAGAATAGGTAAGACAGGACCTCTAGTCTATAGGGTTGGACCTCTGGTCTAGGGAGTGTTTGGGCATAGGCAATTCCATAAGTGGCCAGTCTTTATTTGATTCTGTGTCGTGGTAGCCTGCCGGGTGCACTGACACTCTGACTACTGTTTACTTGTTCGCGTTTAGTGGGGCATTGCCGAATCACCGGAAAGGGTGATGTTAAGCTCTGGTTCCACTAGACACTCATGAGTCTCCATGGAGCACTGAGTCAAAAATGATCTTTTTAGAGTCAAATGCATGATTTTAAAGTTTTACGTTTTGAGTCACATGTGCATATCATAAACATATTGCATGATGAAATTGTAGATTGTTCATGATTTGTATGATATTCTCTATTATGATTCCATGATTGATTTATTTGTTTCTCATAATTAATTTTCAAATTAAATTATATATGGTTGTATATTTATATGCAGTTATGAACTTATTAGAATGAATGTTTCATTGGTTGATTTTATCGTATGAATGTTTGCTTTATTTGCAGTGGATAAAATTAAATGTCTAACCCCATAAATATTTCAATCCCAGATGTTGGTGACGTGTGATGCAGGAATGTATAGTTCAAGAGATAAATGTCAGATGCAAAAATCCAGAGCTTAGGTTGGGAATTGTATAAAACATATAAGTATAACTTTATGACTTGTAATATTTTGAAAACTTTGTACTAGAACTTGTTGCTTGATTTAATATAAAACTTTACCTAAATTAATTGTTCACTTGGTATATTTTCTATTAACCTTCTATGAATATTGAAAATATTACTAACTTAAATAATAAATTACGATTAATAAATGTAATCTATAAGGGGGGTTACAGTTAGCAAATGTGGTCATGGTTCGAAAGCCATCGGGAAAGTGGCGCATGTGTACTGATTTATTGACCTTAATAAAGCATGTCTCAAAGATTCATATCCATTACCGCACATTGATATGCTTATTGATGCTTTAGCAGGTTGCGAACTTCTAAGTTTCATGGATGCATACTCCGGGTATAATCAAATTCGTATGCATCCTTTAGACGAAGAAAAACTGCTTTTATGGCTGGGGCATCTAATTTTTGTTACAAAGTAATGCCTTTCGGATTAAAGAATGCGGGGGCAACATATCAACGTTTGATGGATAAAATACTACAACCTCATTTAGGCCGAACACTTGAAGCTTATGTTGATGATATGGTAGTTAATTTGTTAAGGCAACACAACATGCAGAGGAATTGGAGCAACTGTTCCACACACTCAACAAGTATAATTTAAAGCTCAATCCAGAAAAGTGTGCGTTCGGTGTTCGATCGGGTAAGTTCTTAGGCTTTATGATCACACAACGGGGCATTGAGGCAAATCCAGAGAAGTGTACGACCATCATCAACATGTGAAGTCCTAGCAATATAAAGGAGGTCCAACAGTTAACTGGATGACTAGCAACTTTATCTCGATTCTTATCTGCAGCAGGGGAGAAAAACTTACCCTACTTCCGATGTCTCAAGACAACCCACAGGTTTGCTTGGACGCTGGAATATGAGCAAGCGTTTCAAGCACTGAAAATGACGTTGACAAGTCCTTTGGTATTATCCAAACCAGTCACAAATCTCCCACTGTCTCTTTATTTATTAGTACGAGAAGCAGCCATAAGTGCAGTCTTGGTGCAGGAAAAATATGGCATACAACATCCAGTATATTTCGTGAGCAAAGTTCTACAAGGAGCAGAACAACGTTATCAGAATATAGAGAAGACAACTTTGATAGTAGTGTTCTTAGCTAGACGTTTATGTCCATATTTTCAGAGTTTCAGTATCATTATCAAGACCGATCTACCCATCTAACAAGTCTTACAAAAGACGGATCTTGCTGGAAGAATGATGAAGTGGGCTATTGAATTGTCTGAGTATGAAATCAAATATGAGCCTAGGGGACCGATTAAAGCTCAGGTACTGGAAGATTTTATGGTGGAGCTCGCATCGCCCCCAAATACTACGAATCCTGAAGCCCCTTGGATTCTCTCTGTTGATGGCTCTTCAAACTTGCGTGGTAGTGGAGCGGGCATTATTCTTGAAGCTTCAAATGGAATGATGATTGAACAATCTTTACGTTTCGCATTCAAAGCGAGTAATAATCAAGCTGAATATGAAGCATTGATAGCAGGCCTCAAATTAGCATTAGAAATGGGAATTCGAGACCTAACAGTTCGAACTGACTCACAGTTGGTATCAAGACAAGTTATTGGAAACTTTCAGGCTCGTGATCCTCACTTGGCAGAATATTTGAAAAAGGTGAAAACTCTATCTGAATTTTTCCAAAAGGTCAAATTAATATATGTGCCCTATGAGCAGAATAGCAGGGCCGATCTGTTGTCTAAACTAGCTAGCACCAAGCGTCCAGGAAACCACACTTCAGTCATTCAAGAGATACTTGTCCACCCTAGCATCACCACCGATACTACTTTAGGTGAGGTTTCTCAAATTTTATATACTAACGAACCTTATACGTGGATGACACCTTTGAAGAATTACTTGACCAATGCAGTTTTACCAAGTGATGAGGAAGCTCAAGTGGCTCTTAAAAGGAAAGCAACACAATTTGTGTTAGTAGATGGTGTCCTCTACAAGAGAGGATTATCTACGCCATTGTTACGTTGCTTAATAGAGGAGGAAGCCCAACTTATAGTTCAAGAGGTTCATGAAAGAATATGTGGAAGTCATATAGGTGGAAGGTCTTGGGCATTCAAAGTGCTTCGAGCAGGCTATTATTGGCCAACATTATGAGATGATTGTATCCAGTATGTTAAGAAATATGTCAAATGCCAGCAACACGCAAATCTTCACATAGCTCCGCCCAAGCCTCTACACTCTATAACGGCTCCCTAGCCTTTTTATAAGTGGGGAATTGACATATTGAGACCTTTCCCAGTAGAAGTCAGATAACTAAAGTTTTTAATTGTAGCTATCGAATATTTTACTAAATGGATTGAAGCAGAACCAGTGGCCACTATCACAACTGACAAGATATGTCAGTTTTTGTGGCAACACATTATTTGTAGATACGGGTTACCACGCACTTTAATCTCAGACAATGGGACACAATTTGCCAGTAGCAGGGTCAAGGCTTTCTGCGGAGATCTTAACATTCATTAGATTTTTACCTCAGTAGAACATCCACAAACTAATGGTCAGGTTGAAGCAACAAATAAAGTGATTCTTAACGGCCTTAAACGTAGACTTGGAGAGATTAAAATGTTGTGGGCAGAAGAATTACCTAGTGTTATTTGGTCTTATCACACAGGACTCGATGCAATCATTCCAATAGAGCTAATTTATCCATCTTCCAGGGTGCAAGGATTCAATGAAGATAAATCTATCTAACAAATACAGCCCAAATTTGGACACAATTGCAGAAGTTCGTGAACATGCTCAAATCCGGTCATCTCGTGTTGATACTAGGGATGACAATTAAACCCGTCCCCGTGGGGACCGACCCGTCCCGCCCCGAGTTTGACGGGAAAACCCGAGTTGACCGGGGCGGGGCGGGTTCGGGTTTTCCCGCTTTAAAAGTCAGGGCGGGGCGGGCGGGGATGGGTAATGCAATCCCCACCCCGACCCCGTCCCCGTCCCCTCCTCGACTTTATATTTAAATTTAAATTTTAAAATATTAATATTTTAAAAGTATTTCTTTTTCTTTTTCTATTACATATAAGGTCATTTTTTTATATTTCACCAAATTTTTTTCTTCTACCCACTTTTTAATTTTTTTGTCTTTTTTAATCTTTTATATCAATTAATTTATTTCATTATTCTTTCTCTTACCTTTAAGTTTTTCACATTTCCTTAATCTCTCCCATCAATTTGTTTTATTTCAATCTTTTCAACTAATTTGATGAACACAAAGTTAATTTTTTTTTATTCTTTATCTTTTTCTAAATATTTTACATAAATCTTAGTAGTAACTAATATTATTTTATTTATAATTTATATTTATTAGGTTTTATTATGTCATTTTATATCTTATTATTCTTATTTATCATATATCAAATTTTATCTTAATAAAATAATTGTATTTTAAAGGATTAAAGGAATTTATAATTTAAATTTTTATTACTTCGAACTAATTGAATAAGAATTAACTTATTAAATATTTCCTTATAAACTATATATTTCATATTTTTAAATGACAACTTAAAAATGAATTTAACTTATATATATATATATATATATATATATATATATATATATAATCAAATGTTTGAATACAGTATTATAATAATAGTGTTATAAATATTCAAATATTTGAATACAGTTGTTAGTGGCAAATCGAGATAAGCGATCGAAATCGAAGGAAAGAGATGTGACTCGATAAGGTAAACAGAAATTCATTCGATGTCTAATTAGAAATACGTAACATATAGCATCGAGAAGCACAATCGAGAATCAAATGAATAATAATCAAATGACCGTTGTCGAATAAAAACTAAGTCATATAAGACTAGGGTTAAAAAGGAATTATAAGCAATTCGAAGTTCTCGAAAAATACAGAATCGAGAGTAAAGAAAGCCAAGGCGGACATCGAGACTTTGACCAAATCATAAAAGGAAGTAAAGAACAGTTTTGAAATCATGGGAAAAAGTTGGAGATCGTGAGAACGTGGGAAACTAGAAGATAAACTGCCATACGCACGTAGAACGTGGTAGCAGTCGTGTTAACTGCTCTTAGAAGGCTTGAAGGATGCCCTATAAATAGAGCAAAGAAGGAAGGAACAGGGAGCAGAAATTGGCAGAGAACAGGATTAGTAGTGAAAAGTCTACCGGAGAAACGACAAACACCATGAAGTTTCTGGCAATCTGGATTTCCTTGCTCACTGAGTACATTTACCGCTTTCTATATTTTCCTTGGTAATTTATTTTGATGCAACTTAAATTCAGCAGTTTTATGTTTCTGTATTTCGATTCCTTGTCCATTTCAATTCAATGAAAATTTGAGTTTCTGCATTTAGATTTCCTGTTATTTAACATTCTGCAAATCTCGATTTCTTGTCATTTACTTTTCTTGCAATCTCGATTTCTTGTCATTTATATTTGCGTTGTTTTCGATTTCTTGCTAGTTACAATTAATGCAAGTTTGGGGTTTTCGCACTTTACATTTCCTCGCAATTTAACATTCTGCTTTTTCGATTCGATAGTCTTAATGCTTTCGATACTTTAAATACAAAACACCAAAAACAGCCTTTTCGATATCCTGTAGTTTTCGATTCTCATACACGTTTTCGATTGAAAATCAAATTGCTAGCCTAAGTAAAAAGAACTTACGTGGTAGAATTTTGATTAGGACCAAAACACCCTTAGAATCGAAATCGATCGAAATTCCACCAGAAACAAATTGGCGCGCCAGGTAGGGGGAGTCTTGTGTTGAGAAACACAAAAGTGGTTAGTTCGAAATTGTATGAGATTAAGGAGTGGGAGAGTCATGAGTCAGAGTTCATCAAATAACCAAGGTAACAGTAAGGGATTAAATGGGTCACACCCACCAAATACTGGGGGGCAAAGTCATAATGATAACATACCTGTAATATCGACAACTGTGAGCATGTCGATACCTGTGAGTAATGAACAAAATTCAGGTACATTAGCAAACACCCAAGTAGGATCTAGTACGGTGATACCAAATAATATGCAAACTATAGGAAATCCCACAACTACATATGTAGGGCCACGTATGAGTGTAAGACCGCCTGGGTTTTCACTTAATAATGTGAGTGGGGCTGGAACTTCTTCAATGCATAGGAATTCGAGGTATACCTTAGGAATGTCCCAAACACTAGGTATGCCACAAAATTTTGGAATCCCTCCGAATTTAGGGACGTCGCAAAACTTAGTAATTCCCCAGAATTCAGGGAATGGACAGAATGTAGGCACACAACAGATACCTCCAAATCTAGATAATAGGGGAAACTTAGATCATGGGAGATATGTATTCGATAGAGACTATCATCGATCTAATTTTGATTCTATCGAAAACATAGGTACCGAAATATCTAGTAATTCAGTAGGGGTACTTAGACAGCAAATGGATGAGAGTAATTTTGAAATGGTGAACATGTTATCACAACAATTGACTACAGTCTTAAGTCCATTAGTGCAAAACACTACTGCTAGTTTTGAGATACTAGCAGACCAAATGTCATGAATCGGGGATGCATTAGATGTGCCTCGACGAACGAGGGTAGAAAATCATGCTAACCAGAATATTAATATTAATCCCCCATATCTATTGAGAAGAAATAGAAACAATGATCAACAGCAGCGTATGGGACATGAGTATCAACATGTGAGGAATGATATTTATGGGAATTTGAACGAAGGATTTCAAAATATACACAATCAGAATAATATGTTGGGACAAAGGATGAATTTACAAGGGATGGAATTTAGACCACCTAATCAGACATATTTTGTGTCTCCCTTTCCGAATGCGATTCTCGAGACAGAATTGCCTCGAGGGTATAAAGTACCCAAATTCACTAAATTTGCTGGAGAAGTTGGTGAATCGACTATCGAGCATGTAGCTCGATATCAGATCGAATGTGGAGACCTAGCGATGAGTGAGGAATTGAAAATGAAATATTTCCCAAGTTCTTTGACTAAGAATGCTTTTACTTGGTTCACGTCATTGCCACCTAATTCGATATATAATTGGCTGCAATTGGAAAGAAATTTTCATGAACAGTTCTTTAGAGGAGAAACTCAAGTGAGTCTCATCGACTTGATGAATATAAAAAGATACAATCATGAAAGCATAGATGATTATTTGAATCGATTTAGACAAATGAAATCGAGATGTTTCACTCAAATTCCTGAATATGAATTAGTCAGAATGGCCTCTGCAGGTTTAGAATTCTCGATTAGGAAAAAACTAGTCAATTTACCATTAAATGACATGGCTCAATTAGCTGATAAAGTGAGAAGAGTAGAACAAATCGAGTATGAGAAACAAAGGTATAAGAAATATGAGAAACCTCTAAAAAAGGAAAGAATAGCATACATAAATGATGTATATGAGACAGATAATATGACAGAAAATGATATTGAAGAAACTGTCGATGAGAAAGTAAACTTAGCAGAACTCAAAGTGGGGGTTCCATATACCTGTAAATTGTTACAAAAGAATGAAGTAAAAGATAAAATGGCAAATCGAACATATACTTTTGATGTAACAAAAGCAGACAAAATCTTTGATATTTTATTGAAAGACAAACAGATTAAGTTGAGTGATGATCATAAACTGCCGTCTGCAGAACAAAGGAATGGTCGAAAATATTGCAAATTTCATAATGTTTATGCACATTGGACTAACAATTGTATACATTTCAGGAACACCATCCAAGATGCGATCGACCAAGGAAGGTTGAAGTTCGAAGAAATGACAATGAAGGTTGACACGAGTCCATTCGAGGCTCAAGTAGGATACCTCGAATCCCAAATAGGCATTACTGATGATGTCCGATTAACACATTCAGCCTTTGTAGGCATGGTAGATGTCACTGAAGACATCGATCCTAAGCATGCCCGGATGGATGTATCTGAAGAAGATATGGAATTTGACCTGAGTGAATTCGAGAAAGAGTTTGAAAAGGAAATATACCCTCGATCAGGAGATTCTCTCATCGAATTTTTGAATAGAAAGAAGGAAAAAGACGAAGATGTGTCATTATGCCCACGATGCAGCGCAGTGTTCGATAAATCGGCTGCCAAAGCTTTCAGAACAGAACAGATGAGGAAGATCGAAAACCAAAATAAAAGGAAAAATGACAAAGTAGATCAAACAGTCCGACCAATGATCGAAGAAAGTCAGCAGAAATCCGTTGGCTCTGGTGTTAGTGAAAATCAGAGGCAGTGGATTAGAAGAGAGATGTATCCTTCTCGAGGAGGAAGAGGTAGACTTCAAAGTAATGATGTCTTCGAAAGACTCTCGTATGATGATGGATCGACCACTAGATTCCCAACATTCCAAAGAAGATTCCGAGGAAGGCCCTGGAGAAGAGGAGGAAGGATCCCCTATTGGAATAATTACAGAAACTTTGAAGGAAATGTTGCACCAATAGAGAGTCATTATACAAGAGAATTTTTCGATGACAAGGATGATGGTACTTGGGACGAACATCAGATCGGGGTAATATCAATTTTACCTGCGGAATATGTGAGCGAATATAAAGAGTATCAAGAACAAATAGATGCCGAGCGGGAAGGTGACTTCTATTCAGAAAACATAAGGCCAAAAATAACATGGGTAACACAAACCTCATGTGAAGTTCCTCATAGGGACGCTGCCTTCATTGATCCCCCATCTGAGGAAATGAGGTTCCACTTGAAACCATTATTACTGAACATCGAGATTCAAGGACAGATGGTGAATAGAGTCCTCGTCGATGGTGGAGCAGCAGTGAATATACTGCCAATGACTATGCTAAAGAAATTTGGTATTGAGCTAAAAGACTTAGTCAAGCACAACATTATGATTTCCGATTTCAGCGGAAAGACGTCAAGTTCAGAAGGTATGGTCGCCTTAGACGTGAAAGTGGGCACTTACTCGAGACCTACTGTGTTTGTTGTGGTCCAGTCGCATGCCAATTTCAATGCATTACTTGGCAGAGAGTGGATTCATGGAGTAGGAGTTGTGCCTTCGACAGCTCATCAAAAGTTATTTATGTGGAATCGAGATGGACATCTCGAAGTAATCCCAGGAGATCAACACGAATTTGTAACATTCGTATCTCGAGTCGGTCGAGCACCGCAGAATCGGCGCTTGCTCAACCATTCACCTTCGAAACAGATCAAAGATTTTAATTCAAAACTGCATGAGGAGCGTTTCTTAGAGATGAATGAGAAGAAAGGATTCATCATGATCAAAGAGGGGGCCAACCTCGAAGTGGCCGGTGAAGATGAATAGAGAATACGAAGAGTTCTTGGCTCGATTGGGAAAATATGAAGATGGGAAGAAGAGCCAAGAAAGTAGTAGTAGTAGTAAAATAGGGATAAATAAGTCGATTCACTCGACCGTAGTTGCAAATAATAGCGATCAAGTTATACTTGATTGTATTTATGATTATTCTCCTTTAGGTTTCGAAAAATCTATTACATCAAATTATAAAAAAGTCGAGGCTCAAGATCCATTAGAAGAAGTTAACTTAGGAAGTGAAGAGGAACAGAAACCCACATATATCAGCAAGTATCTCGAGGAAAAATTAAAGAGGGACATGATTTCCTTGTTAAGAGAATATAAGGACTGCTTCGCTTGGGAATACGAAGAAATGCCTGGATTGGATCGAAGTCTCGTCGAGCATAGATTACCCATCATCGAAGGTAGAAAGCCAGTAAAACAAGCACCGAGAAGATTTGCACCTGAGGTGATGAACAAGATCAAGGAAGAGGTCGAGAGACTCTTGAAAGCCAAATTCATCAGAACTGCCAGGTATGTCGATTGGATTTCTAATATTGTACCTGTGATTAAAAAGAATGGTAAAATAAGAGTGTGCATCGATTATCGAGACTTAAACTTAGCTACTCCTAAAGATGAATATCCTATGCCAATAGCTGATATGCTAATAGATGCAGTAGCTGGTAATGAAATGTTAAGTCTTTTAGATGGTTATTCAGGATATAATCAAATATTTGTGTCTGAGAATGATATAGCTAAAACAGCTTTTCGATGCCCGGGGGCATTAGGTACTTATGAATGGGTAGTGATGCCATTTGGATTAAAAAATGCTGGAGCCACATATCAGAGAGCAATGAATTTAATTTTTCATGATCTTATTAATGATTTTATGCAAGTTTACATAGATGATATCGTTGTGGTATCGAAAGAAAAACATCAACATCTGAGCAATTTGAGAAAATCTTTCGAGAGAATGAGAAAATATGGATTAAAAATGAATCCCTTGAAATGTGCTTTTGGTGTATCTGCTGGTGAATTTTTAGGATTTATAGTGCATGGAAAAGGTATCGAAATCGAGAAAAATAAAGCCAAAGCAATAATAAATACCTCTGCTCCAAAAAACTAAGAGAGAATTACAATCTTTTTGGGAAAAATAAATTATTTGAGACGATTTATTTCTAATCTGGCTGGCAAAACTTATGTTTTTTCGTCTTTGTTAAAGTTGAAAAAAGAAGCAGAGTTTAAGTGGAAAGAGGAACATCAAGAAGCTTTCGAGCAAATCAAAATGATGCTGACGAATCCTCCGATTATGATCCTAGTAAAGAGAAACAAGTCATTAAAGTTATATGTATCCGCATCGGATCGAACAATAGCCGAGTTTATTAGCACAAGAAGATGAAAATGGCGTAGAATGTGCTTGTGTATTATCCGAGTAGAATTTTAAATGATCTTGAAACTCGATACGATAATATCGAGAAATTAGGATTATGCTTGTATTTCTCTTGTACAAAACTCAAGTATGTAATGAAGCCTCATGATGTAATGGTCTATTCTAGAAATAATATTTTGAAGTTTCTTTTATCGAAACCAATTATGCATAATAGAATAGGAAAATGGGTGTTAGCTTTGACAGAGTTCTCATTATCCTTCGAATCCTTAAAATCGATAAGAGGTCAAGTAATTGCCGATTTTATGGCTGAACATACAGTTGATTCCACTGAGAATTTGTTTATTGAAATAAGTAAATGGATAATGTATTTCGATGGTTCAAGTACATCGAATAAATCTGGAATAGGAGTTCTGATTATTTCTCCAAACAATATTCCGACTAAGTTATTATTTGAGGTTCAACCTATGTGTTCGAACAACGAAGCTGAATATGAAGCTTTGATAGCCGGCCTCGAGACTTTAATCAAATTAAAAGCTCGACATGTGGTTATAAGAGGTGATTCGCAATTAGTGATCAAACAAGTGCGAAAAGAGTATAAATGCATTAATATCAACTTGATCAGATATTTGGAAAGAGTGATGACTTTAAGTAGAATGTTCGATGGCATAATATTTGAATATATTCCTCGTGAATTCAATCAAGAAGCAAATGACTTAGCACAAATTGCATCGAAGTATAAGATATCCCCGGAAAGGTTGCAAGAAATAATTCAAATCAAAGAAAAATTACCTCAAGAAAATGAGATTCTGTACATTAATGACTTAGATGATCAAGATTGGAGAAAATCGATTATAAATTATTTGCAAAATCCCAATGGGAAAATTGACAAGAAAATTAAATATCGAGCAGTGAAATATGTTTTGTTAAATGATGAGTTATATAAAAGGGGAATCGATGGAGTATTACTTAGGTGTTTAGGAAATGATGATGCTTACTTAGCAATGGCCGAAGTACATAATGGAATATGTGGGGCTCATACAGTAGGTCAGAAAATGAAATGGACATTAACTCGACAAGGTTATTACTGACCCTCAATTTTAAAAGATTGTATCGAATATGCC
The DNA here is from genome assembly GCA_963425845.1 of Sphenostylis stenocarpa. NCBI lineage: Eukaryota > Viridiplantae > Streptophyta > Magnoliopsida > Fabales > Fabaceae > Sphenostylis > Sphenostylis stenocarpa. The sequence continues at coordinate 28,902,082 of OY731403.1, forward strand.
AAGTCCTGTGAAGAATGTCAAAGGTTCAGTCCAATACAACAGGTGCCCGCGAGCGAATTACACTCGATCATTAAACCTTGGCCTTTTAGAGGTTGGGCTATAGACTTAATCAGACAGATTTTCCCACAATCATCGAAAGGACATAGGTATATAATTGTGGCTGTCGATTACTTTTCAAAATGGGTAGAAGCAATACCATTAAAGGATGTTGATCAGCAGGATGTAATTGATTTTATTGAAGAATACATCGTTTATCGATTTGGGATCCCATAGTCTATCACTACAGACAGAGGGACAGTGTTTACTGGTAGAAAGATAATTAATGTAACTTGTACTAAAAGGCAACAGACTGACGAGACGACGACGTAAAGTGTAAAAGAAACCCTAAACCCTAAATCCTGTGGGCTTTCAAAAACTAAGGCGGGAATATTGAAAGAATATAAAACAAATCATTTATATTCTTCCAAGGGGGCATTTTGTTAGTGGCAAATCGAGATAAGCGATCGAAATCGAAGGAAAGAGATGTGACTCGATAAGGTAAACAAAAATTCATTCGATGTCTAATTAGAAATACGTAACATATAGCATCGAGAAGCACAATCGAGAATCAAATGAATAATAATCAAATGACCGTTGTCGAATAAAAACTAAGTCATATAAGACCAGGGTTAAAAAGGAATTATAAGCAATTCGAAGTTCTCGAAAAATACAGAATCGAGAGTAAAGAAAGCCAAGGCGGACATCGAGACTTTGACCAAATCATAAAAGGAAGTAAAGAACAGTTTTGAAATCATGGGAAAAAGTTGGAGATCGTGAGAACGTGGGAAACTAGAAGATAAACTGCCATACGCACGTAGAACGTGGTAGCAGTCGTGTTAACTGCTCTTAGAAGGCTTGAAGGATGCCCTATAAATAGAGCAAAGAAGGAAGGAACAGGGAGCGAGAAATTGGCGAGAACAGGATTAGTAGTGAAAAGTCTACCGGAGAAACGACAAACACCATGAAGTTTACGGCAATCTGGATTTCCTTGCTCACTGAGTACATTTACCGCTTTCGTATTTTCCTTGGTAATTTATTTTGATGCAACTTAAATTCAGCAGTTTTATGTTTCGTATTTCGATTCCTTGTCCATTTCAATTCAATGAAAATTTGAGTTTCTGCATTTAGATTTCCTGTTATTTAACATTCTGCAAATCTTGATTTCTTGTCATTTACTTTTCTTGCAATCTCGATTTCTTGTCATTTATATTTGCGTTGTTTTCGATTTCTTGCTAGTTACAATTAATGCAAGTTTGGGGTTTTCGCACTTTACATTTCCTCGCAATTTAACATTCTCGCTTTTTCGATTCGATAGTCTTAATGCTTTCGATACTTTAAATACAAAACACCAAAAACAGCCTTTTCGATATCCTGTAGTTTTCGATTCTCATACACGTTTTCGATTGAAAATCAAATTGCTAGCCTAAGTAAAAAGAACTTACGTGGTAGAATTTTGATTAGGACCAAAACACCCTTAGAATCGAAATCGATCGAAATTCCACCGAAACAACGGTGTTATAATAATAATAGTATTATAAATAAAAAATGATTAAATATTTCTTTTGCATACATATTTTAATATAAATATAATAAATTAAAATGTATATTTAATTAATAATAATTATAAATTATAAATATTTATTTATATATAAAAAATAGATAGTAAAATTAATTTATTATAAATGTAATTATCTTTTTAAAAATAATATAAATCGGGGATGGGGCGGGAACCCAAAACCCAGCGGGGACGGGGATGGGGACTTAATTTCTAACCCCGGCGGGGATCGGGGATCGGGGGTGGGGACGGGGATTGTTAAAAAAGTCGGGGGCGGGGATCGGGGAGGCAAAACCCGCCCCCACCCCACCCCGCCCCGTTGCCATGCCTAGTTGAAACGTAGGTGTCAGAAACAACACATACAGAAGGTTCGGGTCAAAGAGTTCATTGAAGGGGATTTGGTTATGAAGCGCGCGCAGCCTAATCAGATTTCAAGAAACATTCCCCAACATGGGTCGGACCCTATCACATATCTGTTGTTATTCGTAAAGGTGCTTATTGACTAGAAACTACGGATGATGGCTTGGTACCGAGGACATGGAATGCAATAAGCTTGCGATTCTACTACAGTTAGTTAATTTTGGACCTTGAGTTGTACTATTTTCCTTGGAAGTTTTTTAATTGTATAGTCTGATGTTTTTCTTTCAAGGTTTTTAATGAGGCAACGATATCAATAAAAGGTCCCTTTAGGCAATTCTTTTCTCTTCTGATATTTAAAATCTCTCTATTATTTAAGTGTTGTTTTTTATGCGACTTATACTCGAAATGCGAGTTATGTGCGGAATACGCACTATGGTTGGAAAACAACCTATGCTCGAAATGCGAGCTATGTGCGGAATGCGCACTATGTGCGGAACATGCATTATGGTTAGACTGCGATTTATTCTTGGAATGCAAGCTATGTTCGAAATGTGAACTAAGATCGAAACATGATCTAAATTAGAGCAAGAGTAAAAGCAGGATAATCTTCATTTAAATTCAAGTACTTGCAAAAGCAATTGTCACACTTCACATCAAGCCGACAGTCACCGTAAGTCTAATTTTCAGTGGTTGATTATTCCCTTTAAGTGGTTGTGCTTTGTAGTTATATCATAATTCTAGAAAATTGTTGTCAATGTAAATCATATCAAATGTAGGAAATTCATTTTGTAATATGTATTGGATTTAAACTTGATAATTTTATTTGTAGTTAACCATTGATGGGGGCGATTACTTAAAGAAATGATGTAGGGGTTACTTTGATTGATGTCAAACAATTAAACTTCTAATTGATCGAGTGCAGCTAAGAATAGCAATATCAACATAAAATGACTAGTAATATGCATGTAAAACATAACTTAGAGATATAAACATAAATATTGTTCAAAATAGTGACTACAAGATAATAAGTAATAACAGTTCTGAATTACAAAATATGCACCTTCGAGTAACAAAATATATTGTTCCAGAAATCAAGTTAGGGGTTTGGTTCTTGATTCTCCTCATCTTGGTCTTCTTCTTCAACAATCATTCCATCTACCACACTTTTTACAGGGTCAGCAAGGGAGAAGTCAACATTGGGGCGATGACTTTGGCTTGTTCCAAAGCGTTATCGAAACCTGACTTAAACATTCTAGCACACTCATCAAATAAGTCTTCAATGCATCGGTCCTGACATTCTATTTGAATGTTTAGATCTTCTATTCTCTTGTTGCGGCCGCACACTTTGTGTTCTTCTTCTTCTAAAAGAATCTTATATTTTTTCTCGTTAGTCACATCATCATCTCGCTCTTTCTCCAACTGAGGGAACTAATCATGTAATTTGTTGAGTTCATCCTTTAGAATTTCCATTTGGATTTGGGTCCGATTGAGTTCTTCTTCTTTTTTCTTTTTATCTTCTTTCTCTCGGGCCCATTGCTCTAGTATTACAAGCATTGCCATTGTCTTATTTATAGCGGCTTGGCTTAAACAGGTAAGTTCCAATGTAGAAATATCACTTAAGGTTCCATGGTCAACCTCTAACAGATTATGAAGTTTGTTATGATGAGAGTGATTGAAGGATGCGTCCCAGAAAGATTTTCCTTTCGGGACTAAGGACTCTACGAGCCAGTTGTCTCCTTGGTCATCAGTTGGAGGTTGAGAATGGATAGTAGCTTCGGTCACGACCCCTCCTAAATTAATAACTGGAATTGACGTATCATCGTGTTTCCTCTTTGCTGCGTTCTCCTGCTTCGGTCCTTGATCACATTCTTTCTTGCTTTTAGCTTCATTTCCTTTCCCTTCTAAAGCTCGGATTCTTCAGTTAAGAGCTTTCTTGGACAAAGACATTTGCTTTTCTGCAGAGAAATAATTATTATTACACACTTTAATAAACACATTACAATATTAAAGTAAAAGGGGGTGAAAATTATACCTATAAAGAGTTTTAAGTCTACAGATCTGCACTCTAATTTAAGAAGTTAAGCGGTATCGAAGAGTGTTTGTAACTTGTCAAGTAATTTACAATTCTTGACGTCTTCGGGGGAGAGCTCGTCCCTTTCGATGGGTATTTGGCCACACGGTTGTTCAGTTCAATATAAGGGGAATCCCTCTAGTAGGGTTTTCTGGGTTTTAAGGGCACGAATTTTTATAAATCTGCCTTTGAAATATTTGTAAGATGATTAAAATAAAGATAGGAGTGCTCGACCCCCTACACTACTAACGGATTCCCAAGAGGTCCGTTTAGAAAGGCAAAATTCGAAGAAGTATAAAAACATATTAATATTCAGTTCAAAACCGAAATGTTTGCATAGGATGGAAAATCCTCGGATAAAAGCCCAACTATTAGGGTGGAGTTAGGCTGGGACCACATTAAGGGTGGTCAAGACCGATTTGCTGAAAGCATAAAAGGTAAACAAACTCCTAACTTCATAAAAAGGGTATCATACATAAAAAAGAAAGGATCTGGGTCCGATTCTTGATTTCTACAGAAAGATTCATTAATTTCACAGGCTTCTACTAGAATGTCACTTTCTTTGCCAGAACAGTTTAACCCTTGTATATTCCTAAATTGTCGGAGTTTTTTGTTACTTGTAGAAATGGTAAATTTATTTAGGATATCAGATTTGGCCCAAGGGTATAAGGATTTATTATCCAAGTTGCTAGAGCTCGCACTAGGGAGAGGGGAAGAAGAATGTGACATTAGTGTGATGGATAGATAATAAGAAAGGTTCACATACTAAAAACAGAGCAACAAAATCAATGACAACACAGATGAATAGAGAGAAAATAGAGAAAACATGCGTGCAGGAAAGCGAAGACGAATGGCGAACAAACAATATCACGCAGTACGAAATGAAAGACAAAACAATAAAGAGGGAAATGGGGAGCGATACCTAGGAAGTTTGAAATATTATCAGAAGACGAATGGAGCAAGAATCGTTCAAGCCGTGCTGTGCGAAGAGACAAAGAGAAGAGGGAAACAAAATGTTTTGGAGGAAGTGAAACGCGAATGAGTAGAAGTGCAGGGAAAGGGAGATATGAGAAGCTTCAGCACGAGTTTTAAAGCATATGATGTGATGTTTTAGAGGTGATATGACGTTGTTTTTAGAAGGTGAAACGTTTGAGACTTCGCGGCCGAGTAAGTGTCCATGTGGAAAAAAGTCGAAACGTTTGATACTTTTGAGGTTGAGCGGGAAGGCAAAGGTCCAAACGAGATGAAGTAATTACACATGACGAATATTTGGGGGCTTTGGGGGAGATGTTTGGATGATGTTAAGGTTAATTATTTTATGAAATATTAAGAGATGAAGTGTACGGGACATTTATTTCGGTTTTTAGTCTTAGCATTAGAATATTTTTCTAATTTAAGACTTGAGGGTTGTGGTATGTACATAGAAATTGGGTCTGTTAGAGCTCAAGTTTAACTAAGTAAAGTGGATCAAGATAAACTCATTCGGTGGAGATATACTTGATTGTTACCTAACGGGCCGAGGCGTAGATAGTAGTTGGGAATAAGATATTATTGGAGTCGATAAATATGGAAAGAAAGGAAAATTTGATTATAAAAGAGGGAGAAAACCTAAAAAGGGAGATTTCCCTTGATCCATAACATATATATTAATAAAATAATATTATTATTAGTTTTATTCAAAAAATTATAAGTCATAATTTAATGGACCACGATAACATGAGTCCGGGGAATTAATTCATCAATATTTTTTATGTATTTTTTTGAAATATTTTTAAAATTTTTAAATTAGATAAATCGTTAAAATCATTATATTTGTGGTTGAACATATATTATTATAATTAATAATTTAAATTTAATAATTAGTAATTATATTTAAATTATAATATTGTAACATATTTATATATTTTAATAATATAATATTTTTAATTTTAATATATAAATAGTTTTTAAAAAATAGATTAACCCACTTTCTCCTATTTTCTTGACGTCCTAAGTGAATCAGACTAGATTTACCGATTTGAAGCAAGTTGACCGGATTAATTCATTTTTCGATACATAAAAAAACGTTTTCAAAATTAAATCTACCATTAAATATCCCTTGTCTTCTTCCTTTATTGTTTGCCAGAAGTTACATCAATAAAATTGAATTCAATTGCAGATCTTTAATTTCAAATAATTTCAATGGACCAATTCCAACTGTCACTGATAGTATTTTAAATGTGTACTGTATACTTTGACTGGAAATTAGCTTGAATTTAATCCGGTGAGAATGATTTTAAAAAATTGTTATGAATAAAATATTTTATGTTAATATAAATTTAAAATAAGTTAAAAATTATTATGAATAAAATATATCAATTGAAATAGTGATTACTCTGAATATTGGTACTTTTATTAAGTATTGACGGGGCATACATAGGATACTCTATTTTTTATTAAATAATCATTAAATTAAATATAAAATTATTATAATATATTTAAATATAAATATATTATAAATAAAATATAATCAAATTATCAACTAATTTATAATTATTTTAAATATATAATATTATATTTAAATATAAAAAACGGTTTGATTTTTATTTTATTTCTAATTTTAATTTGAAACTTGAATCAAGATTTAGAAGAAAAAAAGGATAAATTATTTAAAAAAATAATTTAATTAATTTTTTTTTATTTTTTAAGATAATTTTCGATTATTTTTTTTATCTATGTGAGGTAGCGGTGCTTGTGTGAACACGTTATTTAAGATCTCACCAAATTAATTTCGTGTGAAGATATCACTGTTCTCATGGTTGGAAAGTTTCATAATAAAGGAGAATAAATTATTTATTTTCTATTTTTATATATAAGAAAAAAATAATGAAAAGTAATTATAGATTTTGTAAAAAAAAGGCAGTAATATTAAATTAAGTTAACTAACCTTTTTTTTTAATTATCACATGTCAAAATTTTAATGAAATTAAAAAATAAATAAAATTCTATATTTATATTTTATAAAAGTTAAACTAATATAATTTTTCATAAACTATTTGTAAAAAATAATAGTTAATATTATCTTTATTATAAATAAATGATATAGTGGAGGAATCACTACAACATAAAAGATATATAATAGCGGTTCCACATGCTCTATAATAATGGTTAACAATGCTATTAAATGAGAATGAAGTTTAGATAGTGGTTAACTAACCACTATCATAAATAAGATATAATAGCAGTGAAATCGCTATCATATATGTGTCACTTTTAAGAGCGGTTAATATTTTAATCGCTATTAAAAGTGACACGTATAATAGTGGTTAAAATGTTAACCGTTATCTAAAATATATTTTTAATAGCGGTTAGTTCTATAACCACTCTCTTTTAGTATGTTTAGATAGCGGTTTTGGGAACCGCTATCTAAAGTCCCAATTTTAAAAAAATATTTAAATTTTAAATCCAAAATTTCCTCATAATTTGTACTTGATAGACCATAATTTCAGGATATATATATCAAATTAATCTAACAAAATCCAGCCAACATACAATATATATTCACAGAATTATAGAAAACAATTCAAAATTTGACAAATTAAAACTAAAATTTGCATGAAACAAAATTGGTATACATATACATCAAATAATTGAAATGATTAAAAAAATCGCTAAGAGTCTATGGTACTAATTTTGTCCTTCAAAAATGTATGGTAGAAATATGCACACCATTTCTTTTGTAGCTGCTCAATTCTATGGTCTGGAAAGGTAGTAATGTGAGATTCTGGAAAATACTGCAAACATAGATAGAAAAGAATCACAAAAGTTAAATACCAAATTAGATAAATAACGGAAATACATTATTCTTTCATATAAACATATCCATAATGAAAAATGGTTCTTACGTTAACTGGAATAATAGTTTGTCCATGTTGCAGTGCATCTCCAATGAACAAGGCTACGTAATATCCACAGTCATTTGAGTTGTTTTTCTTAGGACACTTTGTAGACCAAAAAAGATAAAGATAGTTTAGAATAATCGCCAAGTGAAATACAAGCATGTATGGAAACATGAATTGGGGTATACTTGATACCTGTACACTGACCCATCTTGTTTGATTCATCTTTGTCTTTGGTGTTCGAAGCCTCCTTTCAACTCTATATATTAGTAGGGCACTGAAATAGCAAGAAGTTAATATAAATATCTTACTATATTGGATATTCACATGCCAAACAGTCATATGAGTTTACTTACTTGTTAAAAACGTTGAGCATATGTGTTCTCTCCTTATAGTGACGGTGTAATGAATCAAAATAATACAATGTCTCATCCCGAGTATTGATAGCAATAAGAATCCAATGCGATCTAAAATTATTGAACATAATACAAAGTGAGGAATAAAAATATATAATCATCAAATTTTAGAATATGTGAAAGAAATTGATCAATCACACAAGAATAACTTACCCGACATTATAAGGAGCAAATACCAAGTGATCTTGACCCAAATGAAGCTTCAACATGTCTGCTATATGTTGATGTGGGTTGACATTGAGCTTCTCATCAAGCTCATATGGAGATATGAAGGAGAACCTACTTTCTTTATTAGTACCATGCAAGTAGGCATCACACAAATACCTTATAATATAATTGAAGGTCAACAATGAATCAAGTTCAATATATATCAACATAAAGTAACCAACCTAAGAAAATAAAAATTAAGTATTTATTATTATCTGATGTACAAGAAAATGCTAGAGGCACTTAGCCACTGACGACAGATAACCTCTAGTATGTTCTCCTTCCCCACAACATCATAAAACTCCTTTCCCCAATACTTCTTAGGTAATTGAATATTAGCATATTCAATTGCCTGATCGCTCCTAACAAATAGCTTCATCATGTCTAAGCATGCACCACCTTGAGCCAAAGCCATGTCACTAAGTTCTGATGAAGACACAACATCCTTTTTCTATGGACCAACAATTGATTCCTTTGTGTGGCCTGTTTCTATTTCCTTGCCCTTAGTGGATGCTACTTGAACCTAAAATTAATCATGCAAATTTTCAATTAACTATGACTAAATCAAAGTTAAATGTGTAATAAATGAACTGCAATACCTTTGGTTGTAAAGTGATTAATGACAAAGGCCAAGCAACATAGGTCCCAATAGCATCTTTTAGGCATAATAAGGATGCTTCTTCAACTGGAATGGGCAATATTGTGTCTTCTTCGTGATGCTGCACTACCTCTATTGAGACCTTTGCATGGTCTGGAGGAAGGGGTCGTGAATGCAAGGTCTGTCCTTCGAGTGGTTGATGAACTCTTCCTCGTGCAACTATGCGGTAGGGGTTGTTCAAATGTAACATGCAATCATGATCACCCTACATGAAAAAAGAAATACATATTGACATTACTTAATTGTTGTTAATTATAAAGATAAATCATACTTGTGGGATCTCTGCAAATCCAACTGGGGTGCAACTACCTCTATGGCTATCTGCCGGGGGTGGTGACATTGGTTGTGGATCCATGAAGGGTGGAGGCACCTGACTAGGCATGAAGGGGGGCATTCCTTGACCCCCGGTCAATTGGGCCACTACCTGTGTCAAATGGGCTAGTTGAGACTTCATATCTTGCCACTTAGCGGATGATGGATGTGGAGTTGATGATGATGGCCCAAATGCAAGTTTCTTATTCACTCCAAACCCGGTAGCTCTAACCCTACCTGGATGCTCCAGTACACCTAACACTTGAGACAAAATATCATGTCTCCTAGTTAAGTATGATGCAGCCTCTAGGGTACTCTGTGTTAAAGTCTCCTACACATAACCATACAATAAGACAACAAGGGTAAGCAAAAATCAAATACATAAGTTGTTTAATAAAGACATTCATGGACAAACTAGTGCTTGTTATTTCTATATCAAGTTACAAATTGATCGACCATTTTCTGGACTCGGTCATCATAGCCACCCTTCTTGTCAACCCTTGCAGCCTTCCATAACACATGTCTAGGTACAAAAGTGAGGGAGGATTTAGATGAAGCAATCTATCAAAAATGAAAAACAACTTAGAAAGCTCCCATTGAAAAAGAGAACAAGAAGCATAATAAAGACAAATAATAGACAATTGTACCAGCTCTTGCTCCAACTGAGCATATCCCTTCGAGGCCCTCCGATATCTGTAGGACATTCCCTTTGCCCTATCAACATTAGCCTCACTTTCTTTCTACAATTCCACATTCCAAAAATAATTATTGTTCTATTTTTCACGGATCCAAGAGATTATTTTTATGAAAATTACCTTAAACTCGGCAGTGGTGGATTGTCGAACAAACTCGTCCCAATGCTCGGCTACCGTAGCAAACCGTTGATACTTCTTAGGAGGTTGAGAAACAAAGTTCCCATCTGGACCACAAGTTTCCTTTCATAAGCGTGTCCGGAAGGAATGTAAATCTTTTCCAGCTAAAGACAAAACAAACTCCTTGTGCCCCAATTGTACCTCAAAGCTTTGCTACAAAAAACACAATAAACCATGCACGATATCATAACACTAGCACTACGAAATTGGGTAATTAAATATAAATAAATGAGATTTAAAGGATTAGCTACCTCAACTTGTTCCCATATGTTATCCTTGAGCAAGCTAGGTACATTACTCCAATCAGAATAACTAATCGGCATTGTACTTCTAGTCACATATTCTATGAAGTGTGCAAATTTAGATTTGTTAGGATCTACCGGCTAGCCCTTGGAGTTCCATCCAACCTATACATTATGAAGCAAGTTGTTATAAAATGAAAACAACAAGAAAAGACATTATCGAACAATCACATCTTATCCTTACCGGTAGTTTCTGTCCTAACTTCCTTAATTTGCTCACCGATTTCATTTTGGTCAATCCTCTAGTATTCTTCTTCTTCAACTTAGCAGATTTAGGAGACTCGACCCCTTCCATGTTATCTGAAGATGTCATCTCTGCAAGAAAAAGACAATTAGCAAAACATAACATAAAATGAATTTTCTAGTGCACGTTATTGAGATTATAACATACAAATAATAATTAAAATACATATTTGTCACACCTTCGTCGTTTCTTTGAACCACTTCCATGTTTTCTAATTCCCTTCGTGGTATGAAATGATGGATTTAACCACACACCCTCTTTATGGTAATTTCTTGCATAAAATTCTCCATCATCTAGTACAGAATTACCAAACAATGTTGGGTCCATGCTCATAAAAATATCATCTTCCACTAAAAATGGCATTTCTTCCATGTTTTTGGCGTTAGTAAAAGCATTGACTTTATTTGATAATAACACAATAGACCATGCATGGTCATTAGGATCTGTGACATAAAATACTTGTTGAGCTTGAGATGCAAGGATAAATGAGTCATTCTCATAACCAATCTTCTTGAAATCAACCCTTATGAAGCCTAACTCATCACATTGAACCCCACTATTATTCTCAACCCATTTACATTTGAACACAGGAACTTGAAAACCCACATAATCAAATTCCCATATTTTTTCAATACAACCAAAGTAAGACATCTTGTCATATAGGGGATTTTTATCCTTTGCACTTAAAATATGTAAGGATTGAGCAACAAGAGTTACACCACTATTCTGCACTGTGCTTTGTTCATCATTCTCTTTTGTGTAGAAAGTGAACCCATTAATCAAGTATGCAGTGTAAGAAAATGCATCAACAAAAGGACCGATTGATAACCATCGAACTTTGTCTTCAACACTCTCCTCAGATACATGATCCTTTAGCCATGAAATGAACTTTTGATTATGCTCTTTTGTAATCCAGGCTTCACCTCTGTTAGGATTACTAACCTTCAAAAGATGTATATGCTTGGTAACGTAAAGGTGAATTTCAAGAGTATTTTGTAAGACATACAGGTGTGCTTGCTCCAATTGTAGTCTTGGGATCTCTACAATTTGACAACCAGAAACACCTTCCCTTAAGATTTTTCCCATGTGACGGGATCTTGGTAGATCTATTGGTTCTACATTTGACAAATAATCATTGCAAAATTCAACTGCTTCTTCCACTAAATATCTTTCAACAATACAACCCTCTGGTCTACTTCTATTCTTCACATACCATTTTAATATCTTCATATATCACTCAATGGGATACATCCATCTCATATATGCAGAGCCACACAATTTTGTCTCTTCAACCAAGTGAATTGTCAAATGAACCATAATATCAAAGAAAGAAGGTAGGAAATACATTTCAAGCTCACACAAGGTTTCACATATCATGTTCTACAATGTTGGTAATCTTGCAAGGTCAATTACTTTGCTACAGATTGTCGTAAAGAAAAAACAAACCTTGGTAATTGACACACGAACCTTTCTCGGTAAAATAGATCGTATTGCTATTGGTACGATATTCTCCATTAATATATGACAATCATTAGACTTCATACCCTTTAACTTAAGATCTTTTAATGATACAATAATCTTCAAATTTGATGAGTAACCTTCAGGAACCTTCAATGAATAAAGGCATTCACAAAATACACGTTTCTCATTTCTAGAAAGAGTAAATGCTATCGGTGGTAAAAATATTCGCTTTCCTTTTTTAATTGGTGTTAATTCAGATCGTATTCCCATATTCATCAAGTCCAACCTCGCATTGATGCCATCTTTTTTATTTCGTGGCATGTTCAATAACGTACTAAGAAGACTTTCACATATATTTTTTTCAACATGCATAACATCAATAAAATGCCTAACATAAAGTGATTTCCAATATGGTAACTAAAAAAAAATAGACTTCTTCTTCCAACCTCCAGTAGGCAGTTCTTTGGCAAACAGTTTACCAAAATTCGTTTTAATATGTTCTACCTCTTCAAAGATTTGATCTCTAGTTTTCAAATAGGGACATATTTTCTCTTCAGTATCTCCATTAAATTCCTTTTTCATTCTTCTAAAAGGATGATTACATGGCAACCACCTCCGATGACCCATAAAAACATTCTTATGACAATTACCAAGTCTAATATAATCAGTATTATTACAACATACAGGGCATGCACATTGTCCTTTTATGCTATATCTAGAAAGATTTCCGTATGCAGGAAAATCATTAATTGCACCATATAACATAGCCCTAACTGTGAATGTTTCTTCTTTGAATCCGTCATAGACCTCAACACCGCTATCCCACAACATCTTCAAATCTTCAATCAAAGGAGATAAATACACATCAATGTCATTACTGAGTTGTTTAGGACCAGAGATTAACAATGAAAGCATCAAGTATTTTCGCGTCATGCAAAGCCAGGGAGGTAATTATACAAAATTAGAATCACCGGCCATGTACTGTGTGTGCTACTTTGCATTCCATGAGGATTCATTCCATCAGTTGCTAAGGCAAAGCGTATATTTCTTGTTTCAGCTGCAAAGTCTTCATATTCATCATCAAATCTTTTCCACTGAGGAGAATATGCTAGATGCCTAAGCTATATCTATAATCCTACCTTCAGAATGCCAAATAAACTGCTTTGCAATTTCAGGACTGCAAAAAAACCTTCTCAACCTTGGTATAATTGGAAAATACCACATAACCTTAGTTGGTGTAGATTTTTTCTTAACGTATCATGACGCCTTACACTTTGGACATTCTATAAACGATTCATACTCGTTTCGAAACAAAATACAGTCATTAGGACATGCATGGATCTTTTCATGAATTAAACCAATGGAACCAAGGATTTGTTTTGCATCATATGTTCTCCTAGGTAGGACATTGTCTTCTGGTAGCATGTCATTTATTAAGCTTAACAGATCAGTAAAACCCTTATCACTCCATCCATGTGAGGCTTTTAAATTGTAGAGCTTCAAAATGACACTCAGTCTTGTGAAATTTGGGCATCCTGAGTACAATGGTGTTTCTGCATCATCTTTCAATCGCTCAAACATCCTTGGACAGTCTCTAAGATCTTCTTCAATAACATTGGGGATGTCTTCAACATGATCATTTTCCTCAGAATTTAATGTCTCCAAGTAAAAGCTATTTACATCCATCCTAAGTGAAGAAATATCTCTTTCTATCTCACTATGTTTGGTCCAGTTTATATATTTATCATTAATTCCATTACACATTAGATGTTCTTCCAACTCTTTAACATTTACTCGCATCATATTCAAACAACACCAATAAGGGAAGGAAATGAGGTTTCGGTCATGACTATGGTCAATTGCAAATCTAATAAACTCCTTCACTCCATCTTCATATATTTTGCTCAAACGATCGACTTTCATCCAACTTCGATCTATATTTGCCTGAGGCGCACTAAATTTGTTACATCCATATGTTATCTACTATTTTTGTATCACAGGGTATGACCCTATCCCATTTGAGAATAAAGTTTTCCATGTCATAATTATCATTTGTTAATTAAACATTATACTGTATACTTAATCTCTAATACAAAAACTATCAACAAAAACATCATACATAATCTCTAATACAAAATATTTCACGGTCACACTAAACCATCTATATATCCTAGCCAACCTATATTCTTTTTCAAAACACAATTTCAGATCACAATGTAGGCAAACCCTAAACCCTAAACCCTAAAAAATATATAATGCACTAACCTATTGTAGACCTCCCAATAAGCGCGTCCTACAACAATAATGACGAATAGAGACTGGAATGCGAACTTGGCGACACACAAATATATTACAATGTAATATGCTTCAATGAGAGCAAGAGAATCAAAGAGATTGAAGACACAGAGAATGTACCCTTAGCATAATGGAAGACACAGCGAGCGAGAATGAGAGCGGAAAAAATGCAGACACAGAGAGCGTGAGGTTGAAGAAACTGGGTGTAGGGTTTTAAAAAATATGACTTTAGATAGTGGTTGACCAAATAACTGCTATCTAAACTAAACTTATTATAACGGTTACACGTGTCAACCGCTCTTTAAAGTTATGACATTAGATAACGGTTATCACACAACCGCTATTATAAATTATTTTAGAAAATGATTCTTTCTGACCGTTATTAAAACATACTTTAGAGAGCGGTTTTTATTAACCGCTATCTAAAGTGTCGTCACGTAAGCCCATTTATGTTGTAGTGAATATAGATGGCGGACATTTTGTACTCACAAAATAATTTATGTAATTCAATTTTCATTAATTACAAAAATCTGTCCAATTTATGATAATCAAGATATAAGAAAGTTCGTACCCAGTGAACTACAAAATACTCATGACAAAATCATTACAATAATTATAGACAAATAAAATAAAAAATCTTCAAAATTTTAATGTTCGAAATAAACAAATGAAATAATTGATGAAATGTAATTTGGTGTTATTTTTCTAATGCATATTTATATTTCAATTTTGTTTTCTATTTTTAGTTACAAAATATGATTTAAATGGAAGTGACATAGGTAGATCCCAAAATTTAATGTTACTATAAAATTTACACGTTTAGTAGTATAAACTGTTATTTAATGTGCTCTGGAAGATAACATAAAAGTTCATTGCTTTTGTTTGTTTGTTTGTGTTGCAATGGAAACTAACATATTTTTTATTTTCATGAAAAAGGAAAAGGGGAACATGGAAAAACCAGTAAGAATAACAGAAAAAAAAACAAAAAGAAAAGAAGAAAAATAAGAAGCAAAAGGTGAAGGGATGAAAAATAACAAAAAGAGAAAGCACAATTAAATATAATTGATTGATGTGATGAAAGAACACAAACAAGGAAATATATAAACTGAGTAAGAAGAGATAGGGTAGCTATATATAATATCACCCTTAAAACTAACTACAAACAGTGGTATTAGCAAAAATAAAAAAAAAAGGAAAAAAAAGAGAGAGTTTATCCTCCCCTTTAAAATGGGAAGAAATGTTCTTCATTTCCAACCTGAAATAAAGATTTTGGAATATAGTTGGAATGAGAAATTTGGTGAAAATATCAGCACCTTGAAGAGCGGATGAGATAGGTAGGAGTTTTATTAAGCTTTTGTTGAGTTTGTCCTGACAATCAATTTTGATATGTTTAGTGCACTTGTGGAACACTTGGTTAGAGGAAATTTGAATAGTAGATTGATGGTCACAATATAAAAGATCAGGTTTGATGAAAGGTGTGCAAAGCTCTTGAAGGATGTAAGTAAGCCATTGAATTTCACATGTGGTAAAGGTTAGAGCACGATATTAGGCTTCAAAAGAGCTACGGGAAATGGTTTGTTGTTTTTTGGATTTCCAGGAAACTAGAGAATCGCCAAAAGTAAATAGTCAAGCCAGATAGATTTATGAGTATCAGGGCATGTAACCCAATCAAAATCATTATAAGCTTTTAACTGTTGTGTGGTATTACTTTGTAAGAAGATGCCATTGCCGGGAGTGCCCTTTAGATAGTGAAGGATCCTATGGGAGGAAACAAACTAACTCAATTTGATTGAGACATGACCACGAGCAAGGGCAAGAATCCACTTGAAGGACTTGGAGGACCTATGACAAGGGCTAGAGTAAGGGTAGCAAAGAAAGCTCTTCAACAAATGTTGTCCATATTATTTGAATACAAGCCCACATTTCAAGGAGAAAAGACCAAAGTTGTGAATTGCATGATGGTCCAAATGGAGGAGGACTAGTGCATCACTTTGTTTCAGTCTTTAAGTTTGTTTAAATAATGACCCAATCCTTTGTAAAATTGGTTAACCAAATTATGTTTTGGGTTAATCAATTAATGGTCTTTAATTTGGTTTTGTTTCAAGTTGTAATAAGGGCCCAATTGGAAACTTAGGTATCAGCCTTTAGGAGATCAAGAGGGTGCATAGCTGATTGACTTTTGGTTGCCACAATTTTAGTTACAATCAACCATTAAGTAGTTTTGAATTCTTAGGTTAATGGATCATTATTCACATTTATTTGCCTCCATTAAGTAGTTTTCAATACCTAGATTAATGGATCATTATTAGTATTTATTTTCCTTTATTAAGTCATTGTAACTCTGATGACAAAGCTTCTAAATAAGCTGAACCATTTTTATAAAAAATAACAAGTTGACTTCTATTTAAAAATATTAGAGTTTAGCTCTTTTATCTTGGTGAGAGTGATTCTCCTAAGTTCTTTAGTGATTCAAGAATTGATGTAAAATAAAGTAAGGTGCAGAATTTTAAGAAGATAAAGTGCAAAAATTTTAAGCAATAAAGTAAGCAAACCCAAGGAAAATCCCCACTGGACATTAAGATAGTTTCTTATCTAGATATGAAGGTTCATTTCCAAGGATTGTGGAAGGAAGAGGAGATAGAATGAAACTAGAAAAGAATAAAGACAAGGGCTGGAAAAATGGACCAGCCCCTTGGATAAATCAATGGAGTGAAGAAATAAAGAAGAAAAGATGAAGAGAAGAGAAGAGAAGTGTGGTGGTGGTGGTGGTGGAGTGTTGTCACGCCACTACGGGATGAGCCTAGATAAGTGGTGGTTGTCGCCAATTGAACCAAGGTTCAAGATAAGACACTCAAAGAGATGGAACACTCTAAGAAACCTCACAAACTTGTCATAAATGTTCAACCTCATTACATGAGGGAAAGCCTTCTATTTATAGGTTTTTGGGAAAGGGACCTAGATGAAATTACAAAATGAGACATAAACTTAACCTAAACCTAAAGGCTAAGAGTCCTCATGACCCAAATATATTAAATTCATCCTAGCCCACCAAAAATATCTCTAAGGGTGTGGAGAACATAAAAAAAAGATGTGTACTTCCTTTTGGGTTGTCCCAAGTCTAACAATTCCGCATCCCAAGCTTCTTCCTCTCCAAAAAGGGGTGTAGGACATGAAAAAGGAGTGCCCTACACCTTTGGGAAGCTCATGCAACCATCCTATATGTCCAAGCCTTCTTTTCCACCAAAAAGAGGTGGTGGTCTTCAAAATGGAGGTGTATAAAGTGGTCCTACAAAAATTTGCGAAAATTAGTCTCTAGAGTTTAAGAAAATAAATGCTAATAAAATTCAAAATGGAGGGTGAGAAAGAGACCTATCTTCTAATCATGTTCCTAGTGATCCTCTAAGGGATGACCTCTCCAGTCTCCGGGGCATGCAGGGACTCATCATCCTCCCCACCTTGAAGAGAATTTGTCCACAAATTTTCAAAACCTTTTTATTCCCCTTGTCTTTCTTTTTTCTCTTTTTTTTTTTGCACTTTTTTGTTGTTTTCCTTTCATCTCCTTCTTTGATTCTGATTTGATTATATCCACTCTTAAGATCAATTTTGGAAAACACAAAAGCTCCATGTAACTCATCTAGCAAGTCATCCAACCTCGGGATTGGATGCCTATACTTAACAATTACATTATTGATTGCCCTACAGCCGTTGCACATCCACTAACTCCCATCCCTTTTAGGGATGAGAATTACCGACATTTCACAGGGACTCATGCTATCTTGGACCAAACCCTTATCTTTTAATTCCTCTACTTGTCTTTGGATCTGTTTAGAATCTTCTAGGTTTGCCCTATAAGTCGGCCGCTTAGGAATGAATGAACTATGTAAGAAGTCTATTTGATGTTCGATCCCCCTTAGAGGTGGAAGCCCTTTAGGAGGTTATTGAAAAACATCCTAAGATTTATCCAATACTAACTCTAGATTCTTGGACAAACTTGGAGATTGTTCATGAAATGTAGGGGAAGAACCAAGAGGAGGATATGCTAAGAGTAGGGGTTTATGAGCTAAAAGTACCTTCTTAATCCCCTTATGGGAGATCATGATGCCCTTCGCCTTGGAGGTTGACCCCTTCTCTTTTTTTTTTCTCTCTTTTTTCCTTTTTCTTCTTTTTTTTTTTTTGCATTTTTTCTTGGTCCTTACTAACTTCTTGAGGGGAAAGAGGTTTCAAAGTGATCTTGTGCCCTTGGAAGTTAAAAGAAAACTTGTTGGTATAACCATCATGAAAGATTTGTTTATCAAATTGCCACGACCTACCAAGTAAAATATGGGATGCTTCCATTGGCACAACATCACAAATGTAGACCCCAAATCTTTCTCGGCCTCAAAATAAGAGCAGAAGACCTCCTATTCGAAGATGGACAAAGCCTAAGAAGCCACTAGGAGAGACTATTAGGCCCCATACTAGGATAGGAAGAATTTTCTGTACAAAAATAAGGATTTTCGCCTTCAGGGGTCGAGACCGCCGTCTTGCCATTGCTGCAAGTCGAGATCGCCATCTCATTTGGTGAGACGGTCGTCTTGCCACTTGCGAATGGCGAGACCCCCCCTCCTGTTTGGCAAGAAGGCCTTCTCATTTATGGAAAAGTCGATACTGCCGTGTCGTCAAATGAGACGGCGGTCTCGCCACTTTTGCAAGGCGAGACGACCGTCCCGAATGGCGAGACGACCGTCTCGACCTTATCAAACGAGACGACCGTCTTGACCTTGTCAGACGAGACGACCGTGTTGACCTAATAGGCGTGAATCCCTATAAATAGTGAGCGCTCCCCCCCTCATTTCACACAGTTCTTCCACTTTCCCTTCTACAACTTCTTCAAATTCTCTTCCTAGAGCCCCTCCAAAGCATTTCCGGAGTTTCTGAGAGTTTTTCATAGTTTTTTTATAGCGTTTCGAGAGAGTTTTCGGCGTTGAAAAGAGCGAAGGGCTGCCAAAACGCACCCTACTTTCAATAATATTAATCAAAAAGCTTGCTTCGGAGGTTTCTTCACTCTCTCCCTCTCTTTACTGTCTTTATTTTTATGATTAAATTGCATAATAGACATTAGGGCCATGTAGTCGTTATTTTAATTCTGTAAATAAAAGGGGAAAAACGTCTTTTCAAAAGTTTATTTATTAAATAGTTGGCCTATCATAGGAAACCCGAAAGGGGCGTCGTAAGGGAACTAACATTTCCCTTACACGTAACTAACTCCCTTACCTAAATTCTGGTTTTAACGACCAAAGTTGGTTTTCGAAAACCAATGCCTTTTTACCCTTTTTTCGATGTTTCCGGTAAAAACATCGGTGGCGACTCCATAAGAACCCTTTCAAATTAGTTCTTGGGTTAGCCCGGTTATCGGACAATCCAAGAACACCCTTTCAAAAACCTCGCCTCTAGGTTCAGCCCGGTTATCGGACAACCTAAAGGCGTTGTAACATCACCCATAAAAATGCGAAGATTGGAAAGTCGGAACCATCGCGTCGCTCTGACTGCCTCTTTTTGACGGCGGCGACATATAGTGACTCCACTGGGGAAGCCTAGAGAGTTGATCCCATTTAGTGATGGGCCAGCTTAATAAATGAACTAAGAAATTACGCTTTTACCCTACCTTGTATTATAACATGTTTTAAATGCTTGGATTTAATAACTGTTGTTTGTTTATGTTTACGCAATTGTTTGAAATAAAAAATGTACACAAACCTTTGCACACAACAGTTCCCTCTATACCCGGGGGCAAGTGAGAAATCCATAGGGAGTGGGTGGAAGGTACGGTTCGCTGTAGTGATGGCCTTGAGCCCACCAGTGTGATCGGAAACCACCACTCAAGGTGATAATCTTCCTCTTTTGGCACAAAGACTGACTATGGCCTTAGTGCTAAGCATGGTCGAAAGGCTGGAGAGTGGGAACCCTATAATGGGGGCACCTTGGGGGCCTTAGCCTTGGTGAGAACAGTTAGAACCTATCTTCGTCAATGCACTTTTCTGCATGAAAACCCTACCTCGTGATTAAAACGACTTCTCGCCTGTTCGCGGATGATTAAATTGTGTGCGCATTTGTTTGTTGCATTTGTTGCATAGCATAACCAAACAACAGAAAAAAAAACATTTTTTGCAATAAACACCCTTATCTTGGATAGTCTGCTTTTTAGCTAGCCTGGTTTCAGGTTCTTTGTAAGCTAAGTAGGCACGCAGTCCGACAGAAGAGATAAGGGACGATAAACATTATTCTTTCGCATAAAGCCATTTTTATCTCGGATAGTCTGCCTTTTAGCTAGCCTGGTTTCAGGTTCTTTGTAAGCTAAGTAGCCACGCAGTCCGACACAAGAGATAAAGGCTATAAAAAACAATAACAAAATCAAATCAAATAAAAATAAATGGGACCTTGTTCATAAAACATTACACTCATAAACCATCCATATAGGTAGTTTATTTTTCCAAAAAATAAAATACGCAAATACCATACATCATGTAGAAATAAAACATGATAAATAGGAAAAATAAACACTCACATTCATACCTACAATAAGCATCATATTCATAAAACATGCATTTTGGTTTTAGAAAATGGAGGGGATTGGTAGACAGTTGAAGAAAATGGACATTCCCCGATACCATACTGAGAAGCTGGAACGACTTTGCGCAATAATGCCACCAGAGGTCCGCTCCGACTTTGAAAAATCCTATGGACGGATCCTCGACCTGCTGAAGATCTGTGTCAATCCTATTTTCATCAGGGTACTAGTTCATTTCTGGAACTCCAGCCTGCGCTGCTTCGAATTTCCGCAGTTCGATATGGTGCCCACTTTGGAGGAGTACGAGATTATGCTAAAATGGCCCAAATCAGTCGGGGTCCATATTCGCCACGGGGCGTATACTCCTGCAGCACAAATCGCTGCCATCATCCGATTGCCCTTCCGGCAGACTACCCTGATAGAAAAAGGGAACATCCAGGGTTGGAAAGTCTCAATGTTAGAAGACCATCTGTCCACTTTGGCTGAAAGGGAAGAATGGGTCGCTTTTAACAAAACCCTGGCTTTGATCATATTTGGAACAATCTTGTTTCCCTTCCACATCGACACAGTGGATCAAGCCATCATGGACGCCTTCTTCGCCTGGGACGTGAACTCGAAGAGTCCCTTGCCTGCAATTCTTGCCGACACCTTGCTCTCGGTGGAATTTTGCCGCCAGAAGCAAGGAAAAACACTCCGTTGTTGCTCTTTACTACTTTTTGTATGGGGCATCACACATTTTTACGCCTCTAGTCACATGGGGATGTTCCCTGACCCTTTGAGGAGCTTCTCCAAAATCCCTCTCCACCGACGCCTAACCTCAGAGTGGAAGGACGAGTTGGAACAATGAGACGCCAACCATTTATCCTGGGTCTGCCCTTGGTTTCGACCCGGTCTAGTCCTCATCAGATGTGGGGATTATCCGAACATACTGTTGATAGGACTTAGGGGTTGCATAGCCTATTCACCTAGAGTAGCTATGAGACAACTCATGAGGACTCAAACTACAATATCCCAAGGAGAGCTCGGAGGACTGTGTTTCTTCGGAGACCCATGCACATTTGCTAACTCACTAGCCGTGAGAAGAGCATGGGAGAGACCAATCTTTATGGGAGATAGAGAGCTAGGAAAAGCTCAGGTAGCCGCCTCCAGTAACTATGAAGAGTGGAGACGCAAAAGAGGGATGTCTCAACCATCCACCTCACTCGCTACATGTGCAAATAGTGAAGAGCTGCGAACTCAAGTCGATGCCTTAACCCAGAGGATAGAAATCATGGGAGCCCAGATGAGGGCCCTTGAAGAAAGAGAACAAGAATCTATCCTCACCATAGATGGTCTACAGAGGCAATGCAAGAAAAAGGATCATGAAATAGAGCGCCTCAAGGATCAGTGTGTTGACTCTAATGAACAAGCTATTCGAGCATCCAAAGCTACTAGAACCAACTCGGATAGCCAACTTCAAGAAATAACCGCCAGATCAGCACACCTTGAGGCCGAATCAGCAAAACAGGCTCAGACGATCAAGGACTTGTTACAAGATCTCACAAGGACTCGGTCAGAAATACGCCAAGAGCGAGAGGCCAACCAAAGACTCAGTAAAAGTCTCACTGAGCTATGCTGCAAAGAAAGAGACGGGCTAGCTCAGTACGACCAAGTACTACAAGAGAAGGATCGAGCCCTTACAAAACTCGATGAACTACAAGCCTTGGTCGTCCATCAAGAGGCGAAGATCAAAGAGGCTCAAACGTACAGTGAAGATATGAGCCAGGCGGTCCAGAAGCAAAGCGAAGCACTCGCTCGTCATGTCCGGGAAGCCGAAAGGGAATTACATAGAGATCAAGACCCTCCTGTGGGTTTCTTTAGGATTTTCCGTTTCTGTCAAAAGTTGCTTCGTAGTATGGTATAGGGGAATGTACACCTTTTACGGATAAATGAAATTATTCTTTATTCACCAATTGTCTACTTGCATGCATATCATTCATTTTCATATTTAACTTCCCCTCCTTCACTCTTAATAAAAAAGATAATAAAAAGGAAGGATTAACTGACACGTCTTCCAAATCAGAAGAATGGAGAGAAAACCACTTTTAATCAAGCTCTCCCGAACGGTTGATCCATCACAAGAGGACAATAAGCCTCGACCGTTGGTCCTCAAAAACAATAAGGAAGAGGGGGTAAGGACACCAGTGCGACTATTTATGCCACGTCCTTTCCCCTACGAATCAAATAAAGCTGTACTGTGGAGATACGGGGAAACCAATAAAGGAGGATATCACCAATATAGCCGGCATTAGGGGCATGACTAGAAGTGGAAGAGTCTAGTCCCCCGAGGACTTACAAGAAGACGTCCCCAAGAATAAAGGAAAAAAATAAAAAGACCGAAGAAAAAGAAAATAAAGAATCCAAGGAGGAGACAGAGGAATTACTCTAGTTTATAAGGCAAAGCGAGTATTCCATTATTGACCAGCTTAATCATACACCTGCAAAGATAACCTTGTTATCTCTAATGATGAGCTCAGAACTGCATAGAAATTCCCTGATGAAGGTCTTGAGCGAAGCGCATGTACCTCACACCATATCCCAAGAAAAGGTCGAGAGGATCGTCGATCACATTACGGCAAGCGATCACCTCACCTTCACAGAGGAAGAACTCCCCCTCGAGGGGTCAAATCACAACAAGCCCTTGCACATCTCCATCAAGTGCAAGGAGTACCTCATTGCCAAATCTCTTGTGGATAACGGGTCATCCCTGAACGTGATGCCCAAGTGCACACTTGACAAGTTGACTATCCAAGGAACCCGTCTGTACCCAAGCAGCACTATCGTTCGAGCCTTTGACGGATCAAAATGAGAAGTAGTGGGAGAAGTTAATTTGCCAATCCAAGTTGGACCCACTATCTTCAACGTCGATTTCCATGTAATGGACATTACTCTGGCATATAGTTGTCTCCTCGGCAGGCCTTCGATTCATGACGCTAAGGCAGTACCTTCAACGCTCCACCAAAAAGTCAAGTTCATAGTGGATGACAAATTGGTCATGGTCCAAGCAGAAGATGATATCCTGATCAGTGGACCGTCCACCCAACCCTATGTGGATGCGGCTGAAGAGGCCCTTGAAACATCTTTTCAAGCACTCGAAATTGCCAATGTAGAAAGACTTCCCAAAGACACAAAGGTAGCCCGCATGATGATGAAGCATGGTTACCATCTTGGCCAGGGACTGGGGGCAGATTCCCAAGGCATGAGGGAACCCCCAGAATTCAAAGATAATCCTTACAAGTGTGGCTTAGGATATGACCCTACTAAGGGCCGAACAAAAGGAAAAAAAGGGAAGTCTCCCCTCCGCACACTCAAACAAATATTCCGAAGCGGAGGGATGCAAGCGTCAAGAGCTACCCTAGTCATTAGGAGATCTTTTTCTTCGCTTAAGGGATGTAAACCCAATGATTGTTAGAGATTATCCCCTGGGGCTAGCCCGACCCCCCAGCATTTCAGGGCACATATTCCCTTATTAATTAATAAAGAATACACTTCTTACTAAAAGTGATGAAGATCTTATTGAATTACATTGGCAAAGATCTTGTTGATTTGATGAAGTCAAAAATGAAGTCAAAGGCAACTTTGTGGCAGTCAAAGGTCACTTAGATAAAAGAGGGATTAGTGTGTCTGCAGCTCTGCTTAGGTATAATCATTTTTATCTTTCTGCTGCATGAGGTTTCTTCACTTAAAAGATTTTGCAAAATGCCTCTAAAAATGTTTTAATGGTGAAAAACAAAGTATTTGATAAAAGCTTTCTTAATCAACTATTTTAACTAATAGCATATAAGCTTTATCAACTAAAATGTTCTTCACACTTTTATAACAGGTTTTTAACTAATATAACTTCGAAATAACCGATTGTTTTCATTAGAGGAAGTTTTAAAAATCTTCAGTCAGTATTTTAACTGATACAGTTTTGAAATAACCGATTAAAATCACTTAAAATGTTCAAAGAAGTATTCTGGCAGTATTTTAATCGATACAACTTCGTTTCAATCGATTAAAACCACTTGGAGTAGTAGATGACCGATCAGAATGGTTTTATGATCGATCATAACCAGCATATGATCGATCAGAGTGTGATTGTGATCGATCAGAATATTTTCAATCGATTAAACTGCGTTTCAATCGATTAAATCAACTTAAGAAAATTTGTACTAAGCGTTTTAATCGATTAAAACAGATTTTTATCAGTTAAAATCACTTGAAAAAGTTTATAAAAATGTTTTGCAGTATTTTAATCGATTGAAACACGAAACAATCAATTAAAAGAACGTTGTCGTATCAGTTAAAACAAATCTGGAAAATAATCAAGAACGTTTTAATGGATTAAAAGAAGATTTAACAGATTAAAACAAGGCTTTTAACAGATTAAAAGATTATTTTAACAGATTAATTAAACCAACAGTTTTGTAAATCTTCTATATAAACAGAGTTGCTTGAACTTTTTATACATCATCTGATATACATCTTTTAACAATCAATCAAGCAATAAAAAGTGCTACTTTCAAGAAAGAATCACGTTAGTTTTTGTGAAGTTCATCAAAGTTCTTTCTTGAGGCAAAATTGCATTCTTTTGGAGATGAAACACATATTGCAGAACTGCATAAAACTGGTTTGAGCGTTTTAGTTTCTTCTGTTTGTTTCTTTACTTTCTTTTTTTGTATTGTGGGTGCCTGGAATTGTGGGCATTGGTTTCTGTAGCTAGAATTTGGCTGCAGGGTAGGTCAAGAACTGGAATTTGGTTCTTGGTGAAAGGTTAGGTGCAGGAACTGGACTTGTGGTTCTTGTGGTAGATTGAGTGTGAGGTTAAGGTTGTAATCTGTAAAACATTCAATCTAGTGGAACCCAGCTAGAATTTGGCTGGAGACTGGACGTAGCCCTGGGATTGGGTGAACCAGTATAAACCTTGGTGATATCTTTCTAAACCTTTCTCTTCTTTAATTTTGTGACTGCATTTATTTTGATTGCTTGCTGTGTATGATTCAAGAATTGATCAGATTTCTTAATCTTTGAAATAGATAATCTGTTAATTGAGAAAATATTTCAAAGATCAAATCACCCCCCCTCTTGATCTCAGCCTCTTTTTCTAACACTTACTATCTACTTCTCTTCTTGCTATTTCATGACTAGACCTCACAATAACCTTGTCTAAGTAAACAAAAAAGAAGAAGAATAAAAAGCGCATCCAATTAATCAAAATTTTCCATTGCCATTACAATCAAGCTAGTTGATTAGAAGCATAAAATAAGGCTTTACCTCACTGTAGACCCCTAATTTTGCCTGGTCTCTCAATAAAGGCTAAAGAGACTTCCTACAACAAAGACAAAGCTCGCCTGACATCTATATAAAGGCCAAGAAGACTTTCTATATAAAGATAAAGCTTTAACGGGCGTTTATTGGCATCAAACGACGTCCGAATACACAAAGGAAAGCTTCCCGGGGGTCCCAGAACACGAAAGTTGACCAAAACAGGTCGAGACGGCCGTCCCAAGGTCGAGACGGCCGTCCCAACCTTCCCTGGCCAAGTGGGACGGCCGTCCCAAGTGGGACTGCCAGTCCCAGCTCCCCAGGTGGTCTCAGTATATGTAAATCATGCAGTTGGGACTACGTCGTTCCAACCCGCACGGCCGTCCCAACCCGCACGCGCGTCCCAAGTGTGCGAGCGAGCGAAAACTATAAATAGGAAGCTCATTTGCCATCAGTTTCGGACACTGGACAACTCCTAGTACTTGTCTATCCTCTTCCCTCTTCGAATGAACTCTCTGATTGCCTTAATAAGGTAACAATCAGCTAAGGAATCATATTCCAAGATTCG